>PVJH01000661.1:0-205988 GCA_004026705.1 Nesogale talazaci
GTTTCCAGCGCGTCTGCGCTCACTGTTTTGACCCGGGCTGAGAGAGTAAGCGCTCATTTGCATCCTGTCCTGCCATTGGCTGGTGGCGCAAGGTAATGTTAGTGCCCCCGCCCACCGCTTAACTTTCTGAAAACTCCTGACAAAGAACTTGTAATGTGATGATTCCTCTTTAGGTTATGAAAAGAGGCGGAAAATAAACGAAAGGGGAGAACCTTCCCTAAACTTAACCACCCCCTCCACTCCACCAAAAGGAAAGGGAAAAACAGCAGCAGCAACAGCAACAAAAATCCCCCAAAAATCCAGGAAAAGGGAACGCATTCCTTTAAAGATGAACCCCCCCCCCTTTTTTTTTTTTTTTTTAAAGCAAACGCTTCACAAAACAGCCCGCCCGTGCGGCTTCCTGTGCCCTAGCAACTCCGGCAGGAACCCACTCGGTTTCAAAGCCGCCAGGCACCTCGCAATGTCGACATGAAATGCGCCCGGGAACAAAAGGCTTTCTGTCTGCAGCCCCCTTTTTACTAACCACCCCTGCTGGTATCTCTCTCCCTTTTTTGGTGGCTGTTTGCTTTTTTTGTTCTTTTCACTGTTCAAAGTGCCTCCACCGTCAATCTGCGGCGCGGGGGAAACACAATCCTCCCTCAGCGAGGAGGCGCTCACCACGGCGTCCCCGGCCGGTTCTCACGAAGGCCTCGCCAGAGTCCAGGGTCACACACTCTCGGGGGACCACCACCGGCTGGCCCCGGATAAAGATTCGCTGTGACCTCTCGGGTGGCGGGCCGGTGCATGTCCTATACATCACGGCTGCCCACTGCAGGCTGCCTGCTTTGATGGCCCGTCTCTCGCGCTCCAGCTTTGAACACTGCGGTTTTGTGGGGGTTTTCTTCTTCTTCGCCTTCCCTGCTGACCTCTCCCCTGAAGGTGACCCATTAACCCACCAACACTTATTATCCAGGGAACAAAAAAAATGCCCAGTGTCAGATGAGCCTGCTTTAAAAGACCGGTCTCTCCAGCGAAGCATAGACCATTAGGCTCAGTTTGGTGATTACTATTGCGTCAGGAACTGTCACCCGTCAGCAAGCCTTCAAACGGACAGAAGGGCTAGCCGGACGTTCCTTCTCACTGGCCGTGGAGAATCCAGGCAATGACGTTCCGGGATTGGAATGGATTCTAAACTACTGCATGATTTGGATGGTAAAATCAGCCCTTACGCTTTTCCTGATGGAGTTAGATGACTGTCAGCCACACCCCCTCGCCATTCTGCAGGCTTGCTGGGTGAGTTTGACCAGTGGCTGAGCATCTAACTGTTTGCACCATGCACGGACTCCTGTAACACTCGGGCTGTCTTTGATTTTGTGAACCCCACCACTCGCCTCTCAGCATATCATACTGTGGTGGCTTTTGCCCTGCTGTGATGCCGAAAGCTATGTCACCGGTATTTCGGGGTCACCCAATGTGGGTAGGTTTCAGGGGACCTTCAAGACTAAGAAGAGTTTGTGAAGAAGGAATAGACTGTCCACTTTGGAGGGATTAGCCACCCAAGCGTTATGAATAGTGGCGGAGCATTGTCAGATAGAGAGCCAGAAGTTGAGTCCGTCCGTCAGACTGGAAGGTGCTTGAAGTGAAACTGCACAGACCTGTCTTTTCAAAGGAGGTTGATCCTACCGACAGGGATGGAGGAAAACTTGTGGAAAGAGTTCCACCACTCGGGCACCGTGGCCACAGCAGGGTTTGTTGGAGTAAAGCTTTGGGGACCTTCGTTTGCCGAGGAGGCATGACTGAAAATGAGAAGACACACCTGCAACCCATCTATTTATTAATAATCAGAATGTGGAACAAAGTACCAATCTATGAAAATTGGAAGTTGTCAAAAATCAAATGGAATGCACGAAGGTCGTCATCCCAGGCACTACTAAAATGAAATGGACTGGTATTAGCCATTTTGAATCTGACAATCACATGGCTGATTACATCAGGAATCACAAAATCCAGAGAATTTGTGTCATCTTTAACATCATAAAGGATTTTTTTTTTAAAGTATGTTTCAAGATCTACCATAAAATACAGTGTTGACAGTGATAGGATAATATTTATACATATACAAGGAAGTCCAGTTAAAACAACTCAGCCACATGTATCTCTAAAGCTAGTTATAAAAAAATCGAATAATTCTACCATCTGTCATCTGAAATTGATCAAACATATAACATAAAGATGCACTGATAAGGATTGGTGATCGGAATGTGAAATTCGGAAACAAAGTGGATGGGACAGTAATTGGAAAATATGGCCTTCAGAATAGAAATGAAACTGGATATCACACAAAACAATTTTGCAGGACCAATGGCTTCTTCAGTGCAAATACTATTTTTCAGCAGTAAACAGTGGCTTGAGCAGATGGGATATACAGGAGTTAAACTGACTACATGTGTGGGAAGAGACAATGGGAAAACTCAGTGTCAAGAGCCAAAATGAAGCTGGGAACCAATGGTGGAACAGGCCATATGTAAATTCAGGTTGAAGTTTAAGAATATTAAAACAAGTCCACAAGAGTCAAATATAACCTCAAGCATATCCCATCTGAATTTCAAGGACATCTCAGTAATAGACTTGACTTATTGAACACTTATTGAACTTATTGACTATTGAACACTTATTGAACACAGGAAGACCTGATGAGTTATGGAATGGCATCAAGATCATCATGCGTGAAGAAAGCAAAATGCCTTTTAAAAGTCAGGACAGAAAAGCTCAAAGTGGCTTTCAGAAGAGACTAAATCTAATGGAAGAAATGAAGTAACAGAACTGAGAAGACAAAGTAAAGTATTATAATGTGAAATTCCTGGAGGTAGGATACTAAAAAGGAAGAACATGTTTAACATATCTTAAACTAAAAGAACTGAAGAGAAAATCGAAGCTTTGAGTTTCAAGCTTGAAAGATTCTTGAAAGCATCAAAAGAAGATGGAAAGAATATAGAGTTATTCTACCAAAAAAATTGACTAGCATTCAACTATTTTAAGAGGTAGCATAGGATTAAGAACCAATGATCCCAGTGGAAGAAATCCAAGTTGCACTAAACGCATTAGCAAAAAATAGGACTCCAGGAATTGGAACATCTCATTCAACAACTTGATAAGACACTGGAAGCACTCATCTGTTATATAAAAAAATTGGGAAGAGAACTGATTGGTCAACTGAATGGAAAAGACCCACATTTGTGCCCATTATCATAGAAAGATATTTCAACAGCATATGGAAATTATAGGACCAATAATTAATATCACATGCAAGTAAAATTTTGCTGAAGATCAATCAATCAATAACAGTTGCAACAGTACATCGTCAGGGAACTGTCAAAATTTCAAGTCAGATTCAGAGGACGATGTGGAACGAGGGATATCATTGTTGACATCAGATGGATTGGGGTGGAAAGCAGAGAATTCAGGAAAGATGTTTACTTGTGTTCTATTGATTATGCAAAGGCATTTGACTATGTGAATCAAAATAAACTATGGATAGCCTTGAGAACAATGGGAATTTCAGAACTCTTGATTGGGCTTATGCACAACCAGTACATGAAACAAGATGCAGTTATTCCAACAAAAAAAAAGGTTTAGACATCAAGAAAGATGGTGCCAGAATTGAATCTTCCTGCCATATTTATCCAAGCTATATGCTATACAAACAATTAGAGAAGCTGGATTATATGAGAAGAATGTGGTGTCAGGATTGGAAGGAAGCTGTAACATACAAGTGGAACTTGAATCACTTGTTGATGACAACCAAAGACTGCAGCCTTCCAGACCAACTGCAACTCCACACCCTTACCACAGAACCAATAGATCTCATCATAGGGAGCGGAGAAAAGACTGAAGCTGTCAAGTGTGTTAGTCCGGGTAGACTTGAGAAACAAGTTCATAGACACACATGTGAATATAAGGGAAAGGTTTATATACAAGAGGAATGGAACAGTCAGAAAGCATGCCAATCCAGTCCAAAGTCATAAGTCTGATATTAGCCCATATGTTCGATACCAGTCTATAAAGTCTCCTTCCGACTCACAAAGCAGTAGAGACGTTTCGGCGCTGGCAGGGATCTCCCCATGGCTCCTCGTTTCCAGGGACCAGGGTCCATTACACGGTCCAGTATCCATTGGCGGTGGGAGCATCTCAGTGCTGGCAGGGTTCTCTTTGCGGCTTCTCTGGCCCCAGAGGTCTGGTTCCATCAGGGCAAGCCCATGTGGCCTCCTTTCTGGCTCCTCCATTCTCCATGAATCAGGATCGATCAGCATGCTGTCATCTCGTCTTGTCAGTAGTCCATCATCTCAAAGACTGACCCCCAGAGACTGAGAGTCAAGTCTCTCTTCCCCAATTGGAAAATATCATGAGATTTCCCAGAAGTCTCAGGAGAAAGCCATGCCCAGACAGAGGCCTTATTGGCTCTCTCCAGATTGACAAGCTAGACTCCACCCCTAGACTCCCAATCATGAAACTGACATGAGTACATGACTGCCACATCAAGTATTTTGTCTTTCCTGGATCAATAGTCAGTGGTCACGGAAGCTGCGATCCTGACATCAATGACATATTACACCCAGCAAAAATCGCCCAAGACCTCCTTAAAGGGTTGCAGAGCAAAAATGTCTCTTTGAGTGTCACTAGGGTGCCTTTGACCCAAGGCAGGGCATTTTCAAATGCATGTGAAAGACGGACATTGAATGAGGAAGGACTCAGTAGCATCAGAGCATTGGAATGATGGTGAAGAGTAATGGCAGCTCCTCGGGCTGACGGAAGACCCAACGCATCTCACATGCTTCCGACATGTTATCGGGAGCAGAAGAGTCCTCAAAATCAGGCAAAATCCTCATGCTCGGCCAAGTAGAAGGTCTGTGAAAAGAGGAAATGGACCCAGGAGATGGATCGACACAGCGGCTGCAACGATTGGCTCAGACATCACAGCAACGGTGTGGAGGGCCCAGGACCTGCCTGCGCTATTTCCTTCTGTTGCCACGGACGTGATGGCGCCTCACAGCAAGGGCATCTTGTAAAGCATTTCATCACATGTCGAATCACTCAAGCAGGGGCCTGTGCGTGTGGTCACCTATGTCAGGGCGGGGCTGTGTTCCAGAGGGCTTTCGATGGCAGGTTGTTTTTCTTTGGAATTGACAGCCAGACTTTTCTTCTGAGACGTCTCTGGATAGACTTGAACCATCAACCTTTTGGCAATCATCCCTCGGACCACCACAGACTCAAATCTAGTGACGTATGCTGGATTTTTATGGTTAGTGCTTGCTTTCCACAGAGGATTTAGGGACGTTAACTTAGCAGTGACATTTTAAGAAAAGCGAGGAACATTTAGTAAAGGTGCCACAGTGGTTATACATTGGGCAAAGTTCACAGCTTGAAACCACCAAGTGTTCCAAGGGAGAAAGAACAGACTTTCTACTCCCATAAAAAGTTCCAGTCTGAGAAACCCACAGAGGCAGTTCGACCTTGTCCTGGGTCTCTACGCATCAGAATCCACTCTATGGCTGGGAGTTTGGTCAATGCAGTTTCACAGATGTGTTAAGGTTCCAGTTTCTACCCTGTTACTACATATTCGTAACCAGCTGGGCAAAGGGTTGAAAGGAGAGGAAATAAAAGGAGTTTAAGGCAGAACTGTAGTGGGTGTGACAATAGCTTTCCTGTGCTGTCACTTGCCCAAAAGTATTCTGTTATTCCATGCATCATTTCGTCCAAGTAAACAAGTTGTTACCTGAAACAGATCCAGAACTTTCTTCAGCGGTTAGAGACGGGAGCCTGTGGATTTTCACAAAGTTCTAAGTGCGCTGCCAAGACCAAATCAGCAGGGATTCCAGGACTTGACTGAGGGTCTTTCGCCCGGGCCATCAGCACCACGCGGGGACCTGGTCAGAATGGCAGGGGCAAAGGCCCCGGGCTTCCTTCTTGCTAACCCTTTGTGTTTCCTTAACTCGAGGCATCATCCCGACTTCTCCTTGCGGACCTGGGACTGCTTTCTCCATGATATAATGTGGTGGGTGTAACATGACGGGATGAAGGAGGTGAGTGTGCAGTGAGTTCTCCTGGCCCCATGTGGCTCCTGCTTAGGGTGGTGTGGCAGTCATGTGCTTATGTTAATTTTATGATTGAAATGTAGGGGTGGAGTCTGGCCTGTTAGTCTGGAGATAGCCATTGAGCAGCCAGTGAGGCCTCTATGTGGCATGTCTTTCTCCTGAGACTTCTGGGAAATCTCGCGATATTTCCCTCATGAAGATGAGAAGCTATCTCCCCCAGTTGTTGGGAGTTAGTCTCAGAGATGATTAATCACGGACAAGACAAGCTGGCAGGGTCAGAGAAGCTGGAGGAGCCGGTGGAGAGACCACACAGCTTTGCCCTCATGGAGCCAGACCTCTGAAGCTGGGGTGGCCCACATGGAGACCTCTGTCAGTGATGAGTTGCTTCTGCTGTTGATGAACCTTGAGCCCAGGAAGCAAGGAGCCATGGGGAGACCCCTGCCAGCGCCGGGTTCTGCACCCACTGACCTGTGACTTCATGAGTCGGAAGGAGACTTTATAGACTGATTTCGGGCACATGGGTTAATATCGGACTTATGACTTTGCACTGGACTGGATTAGGATGCCTTCTTAGTGTCACATTCCTTTTGTATATAAGCCCTTTCCTTATATCTATATGCGTGTCTTTGAAATTTGTTCCTCTAGTCTACTCGGACTAACATAGGTGGTATAAGCAGAGATGGCTTATGGATGCTGTGCCTGATGTTTCCTCGTGGGCTGCATGGTCTCTTTGCAGCCTACTCCTGAGCATTACCATTCTCTGGGCTCACTGGTTGCTTACAGTCAACCTCCCCATCTGGTTTCCAGCACAGCACTGGGACAAAGGGGGCAGGTGAGGTGATTTAAGGTATGGTCGGTTATAGCAGGCTGAGGAGGGGAGTGTTTTCAACAACAAATACCCACTTTCTTGGAAAGACAACAACGACAACAACAGAATAACAACCTGACCACCACCACCGCCACCCAAGCCAAACCTACTTTTATCTACTCATGTGCGACTCACAGCAGCCCTGTTTGGAATGTAGTTCTCTATGGGAGTAGACAGCCTCATCTCCCGCAGAGTGATTGGTGGGTTCGAACCACTTACGTTAAGGATGCCTGCTCAGCGATGGGCTCACATCATGCCAACAGGGCTCCCTCCCGGGGCAGAACTTCTTCAGGGTCTCGAGATGCATTCTTGACCCTCTTCCCCTCCTCCCAAGGGTCTGAGTGACCCCATCCTGGAAGGGCGGCTGTGTTTCCCCGGCTGCCTTCATCATCTGCATTCTGGTCAATATTCACCAGCCCTGTCCCCTTGCCATCAGCTGGCTAGCCCAGGCATCTGCCAGCTGAGGCTAAGGAGAGGGCAGAAAGAACCCCACCGTGCCGGACCTGCCAGGAACGGGTGCTGTGCAGGGCGGGAAGAATGTGGTGTGTGGACACAGCATGCACTGGCTGCCGAACCCAAGATTCTGAAGAGCCTCATTCATTTCAAAAAGCAAACAGAGGGCTCCCACTCTCAGCCTCTTATTTTGTCTACGGGAGGAATGCCACTTGGGGCCCGAGGCAGGGTGGTGGTGGGGAACCCAGCATCTCCTCTGGCTGTACGCACAGGCGCATTCCTTTCTGCCCACTGACGCTGCGGAATGAAGAGCAGCTCCCTTGTTTATAAGAAAGCCTAAGTGAGGGCTGTGTGTGTGTGCATGTGCGCGCGCACGTTGTGTGTCCTGAGCATGCACAAGGCTGTGAGAGTCTCCTGCACTTGGGCCTTGGAGTGTGTTGTTGTTCATTGCTGCTGAGTCGATTCTAACTTATCGCAGGTCCATGTGTGGCCGTGTAACGCCGACGTCCCCAGGATCGTCCTGGATGTAATCTGACAGGAGCAGTTTGCCAGGATTGTGCTTGCACAGAGGGTTTGAACTGCCCACCTTCAGGCAGTTCACCACGGAGTGCAAACACCATGGAGGGACTGTGGAATTGAAGATGTCAAATAGTGTTTTATCTAGCCTTGGTGGCATCATGGGCTGCACATTGGGCTGCTGTTAGGTTGGCGGTTCAAGCTCATCAGCTGCTCCACGGATGATAGGCTGGCTCCAGGAAAGATCTGCAGTCTTGACCACCCACAGGGCCAGCTCTGCTTTGCCCTGTAGGGTGGTGATGATTTGAAATCGGCTCAGTGGCAGTGGGTTTGGTTTTGGTTGACATTGTGTAAGTGAGACCATTGTGACGTTAGACTTGCTGATGTCAACGAGCACTATGACAGGGCTCTTGAATTTCATAGGCTACGGTTCTCTCTCTCTCTCTCTCTCTCTCTCTCTCTCCCCCCCCCCCCCCAATATATTTGAAAGGAACTAGAATGTCATTAAAGACTCAACGTCCACTTCAAAGCTATTTTTCCAACCTTTTTTTAGCCACTCTAGTCAATGGTTAGCTCTGAGGGGGAAGGAATCCTGAGTGTTTAAGGCCATGAGTCTTCTCTCCCGTTGGCATTTATTTATTTAATTTTGGTTTTTGAAGGAGCAGATTCTATATAGTTACATTATGAAGTCAATAATAATATCACGTGAACACCACCCACAAATGCGGTCCTCTCTTTCTCTTTTTTTCCTTCCCGTCATTCCTACTTCCCTCCATAATTCCTGTCCCCCACCTCTCCCTTGGCCTGGCCCTGCCCCTGCCCTCCTGTAGACTTCAAAATCTCATCTTTTGGTGAACCCTTTGTTTGTCTCAGTTTTTCCCCTATAACGATGATTTCATTAACTCTTTATAAGATGGTCTAACCTTGCTCAACATAATGTTCTCCAGTTCTGTCAAGGTCTTGCGTGTTTAAGAGAGTTGTCATTTTTTTTGAGAGTTGCCTTTTTTTATTGCTGCACGGTACTCCACTGTATGAATAGATTCATTCTGCTATAATTGGAGGTTTTGGGTTGCATCCATGTTTTTAGTATTATGGAAATTGCTGCAATAAACATAGCACATGTCTTTGTGTGCTGTGTTCTTGATTTCTTTAGTGTGATTGCTGGATCATAAGGTACTTGTATTTGTATTTGTTGAAGGACGCGCCATACTGATTTCCATAGTCGCTGTAGAATTCTACAGTCCCATCAGTAACGTATGAGCTTTTCAATTCCTCCACAGCCATAATTTTTAGTTTCAATGAAGTTTGCTGAAAGTGTTGATGTGAGGTGATATTCCGGGCTGTTTTCACATGGGTCTCTGTTCCTGACAATGAACATGAACGTTCCTTATGAGATTGTTGGCTGCTTGGAAGTGGCTGTGGTTCTAATGACCCATTATCTAACCACTCTTGGAACTTCTAGTCTTTGGAGAAGATGGGAAATATGTGAAAAATCAAGCCTGCTCCTGTCTTTTGCTAGAAGAGGTAGGATATCCTCTTTGTATTTTCCCAGCTTTCAATTTTACTATCTCAAAATTCTCTATTTTCTTTTCTTTTTGGGGGGGGCATCACTGCCCTCTGCTGGTCGTGGGCGCTACCCAGCCTTGCTCCCAGAGAGCTGCTGCTGGATTTGAACTGCCAAGCCAATGGGCCGCAGTCCCGCACTCAACCATTATGCCACCGAGGCTCAGCCCCCCAAATTCCCTATTTTCAAAACATCTTTCTCAGTTCCAGTCACTGGGGCAGGGGGGGATGCCTTCCTCCTTCCTCAGACATCTCTGTGGCTCTCTCTTCCTGACCCTCTCTAGCCCAGTCTCCACTCTTAGACTCCCCAAACTGTTCCTCTTCTCTTTCCCCCTACCCCACTTACTGTTTGTAGGCAGAAGAAAGATGAGGCTGTCTGTTCTTAGAAAGAATTACAGTTTCAGAAGCCCTATATAGGCTTGCTGTGTGAGTCAGAATCAACTCAGTGACCATGGGTTTGGTTTGGTTTGGTTTGGTTTGAGACTTGACTCTTTCTAAGGAAACCAACCCTGGCGGTATAGTGGGTTATGCCTTGCACTGATAACCCCGAGGTCCCCGGTCTGAAGCTACCAGTTGAATCTCCCATCTTTCATGGGAGGAAGATGAAGCTTTCTCTTTGTAGAAAGATGCCAGAAGCTTTATTCTGTCCAATAGGGTCATTGATTCACAATTGCCTTAAATGCACTTAGTGGGATTTATCTAGAAGGAAGTTCCTGGCTCTCTTTTTCTAACAGATTCAGTTTCCTGTCCAGAAACCTGAAGGCCTTATATGTTGTTCAGTTCAGAAGAGATATTCAGAGTAAATCCTCCTTATGTCTTCCTGATGGGGACCCCAGCCCCCACTCAAGCCGGCTCAGTCATGAGCTTCATCTCTATGTCCGCAGTGGTTCTACACCAGAGGCATGGCACGTCACTGGAAGAAGGTCAGTCTGGTGTTTTAAAAGTTTATATTTGAAATGGATTGGGCAGTGGGGGTGGCAGGGAATAGAAAAGTGTTGGAGGGCGGGGGAGAAGCTCTCTTTATTTCAACGATAAGCTCTAAATAAAAGCGCCACAGTGAAAATAGTTTCCTCTTCACAGGGAACACCTGTAGCAAGAGAGGATGAGTCCACATGCCACATGATGCAAAAACACATTGAGAGTAGAGGAATGGGAAGGAACTTGGTCCCATGATTTGTGCCTCTGGACCCAGTCATGTCTAAAGTCCAGCCTTGACATGCCAGTTCATAAGCCAATAAACACTTTTTCTTTTTTTGCCTAAGCTAGTTTGCACTGGAATTCTTTGACTTACAACTAGAGTGTCTTCACTAATCCTCTTTGACCTGCAAGACTTCTAAAAAGCAAACACTCTAGCTTTTTCATCTATATGAAAGAGGGGCCATGGTGAGGAGGGGTTCAGCAGTGGGCAAGCACCAGCCACTCCGTGAACAAGAGAGGAGGCTTTCTGTCCCATAGAGAGTAAAAGTCTCGGAAACCCAGAGGGGCAGTTCGGTCTCGATCTATGGAGTCCCTATGACTTGAAATCGACTCTCCGGCAGTGACTTTGAGTTTAAGTTGACTGGCGTCAGCTAGAGAGTCTTTGCTTTGATCCGAGGTCATGTGTTGTGTTCTCATCCTCGGCTCATCATCAGGCACTCGCCACAATGTGCACTTGGGTGGGAGAAGGAGAGGAGGGCTGGCATAGGCGCACTTCCCACTCCAGCTCCTATGGCTGAAGTTGAACGGAGATTTATGCGCTAGGACATTCCAGGGTGAAGACGACCAGGGGTCTGGTGACCCAGATGAGAGGCCTTTTACTTCAAATACCTTGAGTTAGAGCCATGACGTTGAACAGGAATGGGAAACGCAAGGCACGGGCCCAGTCTTGCGTGTGGTAACAGGACTTTACCTGTGTGCAAACTCACACAAATCGTTCTCTTACCTTTCCTGCCAACTGTGTTTCTTAACCACTGGGGTGATTGCATCCATCTATCACCCACACTGACGGATTTCTCAAGATCATGCTAGGCATTGTCAAAGAGGTCATCAGTCACTCTGAGAAAAAAAAGGAAGCTTTCTGGCCCCCTAAAGGCTTATCATCTCAGGAACCCACAGGGCCAGCTCTGCGCTGCCTTACAGGGTCACCATGCGGGGGAATTGACTCGATGGCAGGGAGAGAAAGACGTGAAGGCTACAATACTAACCACTACTGAAGTCCTACCCTCGCTTCTTAAATACCAGTTGCAGTAGTGACTGAAGGGACTTCATGAAGATACGCTTGTGTTTGGGTTCAGGAAAAAATAAAGAAAAGAAAAGAAAAATCACACCGTAAAGTTATGTAAGTTTCTATTTTAAGATCATCTGGTTCTAATTTTCTAAATTTAATGCTCCAGAGTCAGTGCCAAAGGGCTACATTTGATTTATGGAAATACTTGAGCATATTTTTCCATCATGCTATTGTACAATATATGCTATGGCTTGAATTTTGTTTTCCCAAAGTATGTGTCATCAATCGTAACCTCGATGCCTGTGATTATAATCCCATTTGGAGATGAGTTATCTTTGTTATATTAATGAGACTGGGTTAGTGGCGGGGGTATTTTGAGTCAATCCCTTTGAGATCTAAAAGAGTGTCCTCAACCTGTGGGGTTGAAGAGTATTCTCATTGGGGGTTGAAGGACCCTTTCATAGGGGTTGCCCAATTCATGACAGTTGCAAAGTTACAGTTATGAAGTAGCAATGAAGATAATTTCATGGTTGGGGGGTCACCACCACATGAGGAACTGTATTAAAGGGTCACGGCTTCAGGAAGATTGAGAACCACTGGTCTACACCGAGGTAGCTTTGAAGAAAGAAGCCATCAGAGATGGGGAGCGAGATACCAAGCCACCTGAAGATCACCTGGGGCCAAGAGCTCAAGGGAAAAGGACCTTCCTCCAAAGCTGACACAAACAGAAAACCTTGCCCAAGAGTTGACTCTCTAGATTTGGACTTCCAGTCCCTCGCACGGTGAGAAAATAACTTTCTGTTTTTATTTTTTTAAGTTGTTCACTTGTGGCATTTCTGTGTTAGCAGCACTAAATTACTAAGACAATCTATTTACCACCCTTTTGTTATGGTTAGAAAGATTATGGACGTTCCAAAAGGCCCTCCCTACGAGCTTGCTGCTCTTTTATGGCGAGACTCTGTAAGATGGAAAAAGCGGTCTATTCACTGAACAACAAGATCCACAGAGAAGCATTCCACGTGGTTTAACACTCCCCCCCCCCTTTTTCCCTCTTATTTAACAAAAAGGTCCATGTGGAAAATAGATGTCTAAAAACTTTCAGTTGAGGCCAATTCCGTCCCTTTCCCTGTAAATGATATATTTTGAGGGGTTTTAAAATAGTGTTCATACCAGGCCACATGGCTAACAAAACCCAAACCCACTGCCATCAAATTCTGACTCAGAGTGACCCCGTGGAAGAGAGCAGGACAGCTCTTTCTGGAGGCAGACCGCTTCTCCTGCCTTCTGGGGAGGGCAGGGGGCGGGGGCGGGGGGTGGGCTCCTAGGGGCCTCTGGAGAAGTGGCCCACCAGGGAACCCGCCCCGCCGCACTGCATCATACAGACTCCAAGAAGATAGCAGCATCCTGTGCACCCACACTGCATTCCATCACACCAAGAAGGAAGCTTGGGGACTATTTCAGTAAAATGAAATTTAAATTAGTGACATAAGTATGATGGGTGTCAGGACAGGATGGGGGCTCATCCATCCCCTTCTGCCATAGGTTAAGGGAGCACTGGGCTTCTTTAATTTTTTTTTCCCCTGACATACTCACCCCTTTGTTTCCAGGAGACACTTGTGACCTTCCGGGGACTGGGCAGTACCAGGATTCCTGGAAGGGCAGTTCAGCCCCTGCGCATGGCATTTATTGCCATCAGCTTGGTGCCAGCATCTCACCAAAGCTGCTTTTGTCAATGAAGCCTAGCTCACATTTTCACAGTGTTTTACCAGGCCAGTGGGTGTGCTGGCTTGGCTCCTGCTCCTCCCAGCTCTCCTTGGTTTACAAAAAGGAGAGGTTTTTCTCTTGACACCTACACACACACACACACACACACACACACACACCCCAAAGAAAAGCCCTTCTTGTACCTCGCAACGTTTTATTTAGTTAAAACAAGGAAACTCCAGTCCCTCCTCAGATCTGAGATAACCTGAGCAGATCAAAATCTGCGAAGGCCATGCCAGTTGGAGCTTCTTGCTTCTCACAGACTCTTTCTCTGGGAGTTCCTGGGTGGGGTAAGCCGTTAACACACGCCTGCTCCTGTGACAGATCAACTGTGTCCCCCCAACCCTGGGCTGCGAACCCCCAGTTCCTTGCCAGTGGTCAGAGTGCCACCAGGAATGGGCTGTTTTGTTATGTCAGTAAGGCGGGGTTAGTGGAGGGAGCATCTTGAGTCAGTTTCCTTTGACAAGTGAAAGTATTTGAACACATAAAGTAGAGGAGAGTTAGGGTAAGATTGACGCTGCTTTTCCCATCTCTGCTTCTCTTTCCCCGGGCAATGCCACCCATTCACATGGAGTCGGCAGGCAGCCACAAAGAAGGAATGCTCTCATTTTCTTCTCTGCCATCAGGTGTGAATTGGGTAACGGTTTTCAGAGCAAATCGGTTTTCTATAGAATAATCCATACACTTTGTGGTAGTTACACAATCTCATGCCAACTCGATAAAAGAATGAAGAGGTGGAGTCTAGCCTGTCAATCAGGTCACAGTTTGATTGATCGCTCTTTGTGAGGTTGGCCTTCTCATGAGGATTCTGGGAACTTCTCTCTTTGTTGATTCTTCCATCAGAAGAGGTGAGCCATACTCTCTCTCTCACGCACACTCTCTGCATCACATTCCTGTGGCCAAGTCATATGGAGTTACAATGATGGCAGCCAGAGTCCAGGCGATGCGTCCACCCCACTAGACCCGCAAGACTTCCCACCCACTGGCCTGTGATCTTCCTGCATTCAGACTCCTTGCTTGTGCTGTGTGAATCTAAAGAAGAATTTATGGACTAGTATGGGTCATATGGGCTAATATCAGACTTATGGACTTGATCTGGACTGGGATGTTTTCTCAATATATAATTACTCTTTGATATAAAGCTCTCTTTACACAAGCGTGTCTCTGGACTTGTTTCCCCAGCCAACCCAGACTAACACACATATTTCGCTGAGTGACATGGTTGAAACGAGAAGGATAAGACGGTTGGTGAGTGGTTTGAACTGTTGAATGCAGAGTTGAATGCACAGATGATCTGAAATGTAAACCCCCTCCCATCTAATTTACAGTAAAAAGTTCATATTTTAAAAACTCAGAAACATTGGACCTAGAATATATAGACTTTATTCATTTAGTCCCCTGATAGAAGTGATAATACTAGAGGATAAAGTTAAGAAGAAGATGAGTAACTTAGATAATGGTCTTGACACAATTTTTATAATACACCTCAGAGGGGGTAAAAATACAGAAATCGTGTGAAACAGCTGCTAAAAAACTCTGGCTTAAACACATAGGCTAACAGGAATCCTTGGTAGGAGAGATTATCTCACTCCAGCATTAGTAGCAAAGTTTATACAACAGGAAACTACAAATGCTCCCAAGGGTATATGGAGAAGCCGGAGCCTTCTTCCATGCCTGATGGGACTGTTGGATGTTGCAAATACTGTGGAAAACAGTAGGGCGTTTCCTTGAAAGTTGGAATTGAAATATGATGTGATCCAGCAATCCTACTAAGCAAAGATCCTAGCGAAAGAGGAGGCATCACATAATCAGAAATGTGCACGTGAGGGTCAGCATTGTCCATAAGAGCAAAATGATGGAAATCAAATGGAATGCCCATCAGAGGACCAACACACAATGGAACATGACAAAGGGTCAAAGGAGTAAAGATGAGTCTGCATGGAGGGACCCAGAGCACACCGTGTCGAGTGAACTCCGTCAGTCACAAAACATCGGTGCTCTGTTTCGTGATCTGCGTGGTGGTGACATGGGTATTTATTTTCTAAGAATGAGTTGAGCTAGAGTACGGTGTTTGACACGTTTTTCCCTGGGGGTATTATACTCCATAGTGAACATAGAAAGAAAAAAAATGTGTGTGTGTGTGTGGGGGGGGGAGAGTCCACCAGGTTTATCTTGGTCACTACCTCCTTACTTAGCAGGGCCAGTCCCCCAGTGAAGACCATCCGGTCCCACAATCCTTCTGGTTCTCCCCTTTTATTTAGTCCCTCCATGGGTCATTAACTGCTCAATCCTGCCAGTTGAACTGTGAGTGACAGAGGGATCTAAGAAAAGGATGTTTCAACAAGGTAGGGGTTCATTTTTCTTTCCTGTGCCGGAAGTCTGAAGGAATGCTCTGCTTTGGTATCTTCAACACCTGGTTCAAGGTCCCTCACATTTCAGTCCTCATGTTGGCCTTCCAGCCAGGAGGATGGAGAGAGGGTCAAAAAGATGGGCCTCCTTCCCAATTGCATTTTGACTGGCTGTTCATATCCCTTTCGCCCAAGCTTACTGACATGGCTACAGCTAGTTGCAAGCGAGGCTGGGAAGTGTCGTCTATATTCTGGCTAGTCCTGCATCTATTTAAAAACCGAGGTTCTATTGCTAGAGAAAAGGAGAATGGACATTGTTGTTGTTGTTGTTAGCGGCTGTTGAGTTGGCTTTTTTCTCCTGGAAACCTTATCTATAGCAGAATAGACTGTTTCTTGGTCCTGCCATTACCCCCTGTTACCCCCAGAATCACCATCTCACCTGAGTCTCCCACATCCTCAACTAACTTAACAGGATGCCCTCCTTCAGCCATTGATGCCTCTTGCTGACATGTCAAAAGCTAGCAAAAGTCAGACAACGTTCTGCTGTAACTCATAGGGTTTTTATGGGCTGACTTTCTGATATAGATCACCAGGTCTTTCTTCTTAGTTTGCCCCGGTTTCTGAACCTCTGCATGTGTCTGAGGAGCAGTTCAGGTATGGTATCAACCTTCCTCCTTGCTCACTCAGTCAGCCCTTGAGGAGAGGCTGTTACTGTTTCTCAACCTTGGTCTTTCCTTTGGTGGGGGGGGGGACGGGACTCTTCCCCTACCACAACCAACATGAAAAAAATTAGAACATGAATTCTAGTATGTTTCCATTAGCCTGATAATTTTTCAATGCTCCGTAACGATGATAACAACAGCCTTACTTCCAAGATTATAATAACACTTGAGGGTTTTATTTGCGTAGCAGAGGCACTCTGGAATTTTTGTATCAATATTAAACATAGGTACACAGACAATGGGGCTTCCAATATCCGTATGCAATATATGTATGTGTAATATATATGAAGTATACATGTATGCAGTGTACACAAATGGTGGGGGGGCATCTTCAAAAAGTTTACAGAAAAATTCTATTTTTTAATTCCATTTTCCATAACTTTTGGAGACACCTATGTATATGTACTATAGAGATAGATGTCTGTGTTTTTACACATATATGGAAACAAACACAGGACATGACCCCTGCTGTGGAGCATGGACTTTAGTTATATGCTGTTTGTCCATCGAGTCTCCTACAGACCCAGAGCACAGAGCAGAATTGCCCCATACCTTTTTCTACGCTGTGGTCTTCCTAAGAGCTGTCCCCCAACCCTCCCCCCCCCTCAATCTTGTTCCCCGCAGAGCCTGGGTAAGCCCTCAACCTTACCATTAGCAATGGAATAATTTAACAAGGTAGCAATTATGCCTCACTCTTGGTTCATCACTATATCAATGTACAGAACTCCCTTCTGCCCTCTCCCTGCGCACACTGTCTCTCTTTCAGTAAGCATGAAACTCTTCTAAAAGAGAAATTCTTTATGTTGAAACTGTAACTGCACAAGAATGATATGTAAGTATACTTACAATGGACAAAACTCAGACAGTTCACTATGGCGGAACCCTTACTGAAACAGTTGGTCTTCTAGGAACTAATCTGTACTAACTTCCCTTCACATCGTCACCATGGTTAGTCTTCACAGGCTCTCTGAGGCTGTCAATCTTTACATGAGCAGATAGCCTCACCTTTCTCCCACAGAGGGGCTGGTGGCTTTGAACTGTCAAGGTTTACCCCACAGTGCAACCAGGCCTTCAAATGGTTTCTAAACTTTGCGATGTTTTCAAGTTCTCATCGACAAATCAATTTCACAAGGCCCCAGCCTAGAACTCTGGTTAACACATTAAGATGGTTCTTCTTACTGCACTGGGAAATAAAACTTCACACCTGCAAAGTCCCTACTATCTTAAATTTTAATCTTTAATGTCCAATCAGTGTGCCAAAGTTTAATTTTTCTTGGTAGCACACCTGCTTTTTCTGCATGTAGAAATGTCCCCATAGTTTGGCTGCAATGAGGAGACTTTAAAAGACAGCCAAATATAGGATACATATTCTTTTATTTGGAGTTTTAAAAAAATACAACCGGGAATGGAAAGAATGAATACGATCCTATAAAATTTAATATTCAATAAAATGGTTGGCTATTATTTCGTTCTCTCATCTTAATTCTCTCAACATGGATAAGTTAATTCAAACCTAGCCCATCTGGTCAAGCCTATAGTAACATTTCATGATGGGATCAATACATTGGCTTTGTATTGGTGTTTTTGTTTTATTTCAATCGCTTTCCTTATCTTGCTCTCTTTTCATGGGATGCTTATGGCGGAGACATCTCAGAGGGCTCAAGACCTTAGCAAGAGAACTGGGAGCACATGGTGAACCGCTTGGCTCCTAACCCCAATTTTGGCAGTTCAAAACCACCAGCTGCTCTGCAAAAGAAGAGTGTGTCATTGTGCTGCTGTAAAGATGGAACTCTGTGGAGACGTGCTGGTCTGTTCTACTGAGTCCAGAGGAGTTGACATTGATGGGACAGATACGGGATAATGGAACCCAAGGTGACCTTCAGAGTGGAGGAGGAGTTCAAATCTATACTGCAGAAGAAAATGACAGTGACTTTGCTTGTAGGGCAGTTGTGTCCTTAAGGACTGTCCCCTCTTTCTCTTGAGGTGGGGAGCACTTACCTACATTTGGGAGGTGGGGAAATGGAAGCCCCTTGGCTTTTGGGAGAAGTGACTGGCCAAGGTAAGCATGGCCAGTTCAGATCTGACTCCCGATTTCCCACGTGCAGGTTCTTTTCAGGGACATGGTTCATCCCTGGGCACTGAGCCCCAGCCCCCGGCTCAGCGTGCTGGGGATTTAGAAGCAGTGTTACAAGGGGGGGGGGACACAGCAAAATGAGGCATGGGGATGACTTAGTGGAGAAAGAAGCCTTTTCAGATGTTTCCAGAGAGAAAGGACCTTCAAGGCGGTACCTTTCTTCAGAGTTTTGACGCATTTCTTTGTGACTCAGTCCCAAGGTGAAATTCTCCCTTAACCTCTTCCGTAGAGTAGCACGGACTTTCTGGGAGTTCAAGGCTGAGGCCCCGCTCTGCTTCTGCTGCAAGAGGAGAGGCTTGAGCACCCAGAGCCACGGCTAACCCCCCTGTGGCATGTACTACTGCCCTGACACACTCGTGTGTATCTACTAGGAGTCAGAATCCACGACCTGGTGCTTTACGTGATTTTACTCTTCATTGAACATACATGCCTGCAACGTGCCAAGTGTATACCTGCGTGCATTTGACACAGGGCGGTCACTTCAGGGCCTGCAAGCACAGATGGCCTTTTGCTTCCCTGCTGTGAGTCAGCCTTTATATCTTCCACCCCGGGTGCTGGAGCACAAGTTCTGCTAGCTCTGTATTGGAAATCTGTCCTTGGTCTCTTAGCAAGGGCATTAGAGGCTTCTCTGAACGCAACCGGTACTTTCCTTGTCTCCCAGTCTGAACCTTCCATGCCTTTTCCAGCCCCGCGGGAGGGGAGGAGACAGACGAACACAAAAATCATCCAGGGCTCTGGAGGCCTTTAGAACAGCGGTTCTCAAGTTGTGTGCCAAGACTCCTTTGGGGGGGGGGTCGAACGAGGCTCTCACAGGGATGGCCCAATCCATGACAGTAGCAAAATGACAGTTATGAAGTAGTAACAAATATAATTTTATGGTTTGGGGGTCACCACCACATGAGGAACCGTATGGAAGGGTCTTAGCATGAGGAAGGTTGAAAACCCCTGCCCTAGGAGGTGAGACTCAGAAGAGCCACAAGTGGGATCCTATTTGAATATCTTACGTAGCTTCTGGGCTCCCAGTTCATAACTCCTCATTTATTTCTTTGCCTCCTTGGAAGGCGTCGACACAGCTGTGGCTGATGGCCTTCTCTATGGGTGGGAGAGGACCTTTTCTTTTCTGTGCAAAGAAATTACTAACACAGGCACGTACCCACCCTCCCAACGTGCACACACAGTCACAGACACACACAAACTGACGTTCAAGACCCTGGACAGTATGGCTGGTCTTTCCCCCAGATCCCTTGGAAGCTTCCCCTTCCAGGATCAAAGAAGCACGAAGCGATTAGGAAGGAGCGACTAGTACACAGATCTCTTCACTACATGCTATCGACAATTATCTCATCCCATAGAGCCTTATACACACAAAAGACATTAGCATCTTCCTGGGCCAAGTTGGAAATGACAGACTAAGGATAGAAACGGAAACTAACTCCTAGCCTGGGGCCGTTCTGTGGTCTCAGAAAAAGCACTGCTTTTCTAATCCATGGCTTGTTTTTGCATGTAAATTGGTTTTGTACCCTAAGGTCAACATAGTCCAGAAAAAAAAAATTAGACAGAGAGAAATGGAGATGGTAGGAATGCAGTTCCCCCCA
Source organism: Nesogale talazaci (assembly GCA_004026705.1). Lineage (NCBI taxonomy): Eukaryota > Metazoa > Chordata > Mammalia > Afrosoricida > Tenrecidae > Nesogale > Nesogale talazaci. The sequence continues at coordinate 20,241 of PVJH01000661.1, forward strand.
AGATGCCAACAAAGAAATAATTCTTTGAAAAGATTGGGCTGGAGCTAGATGTTTTCAGTGCTTTCTGATGGTTGCCTAGTAACAAAACTCATCTTCTGGGTCAACAGTGGGAACAGGAGAGTGTTTATTTTGTCTTAATCATCTAAGATTCATGAAATAGCTGAATGAGAAGAAAGCCAGGTAAGAGCCCTTCAGTGACCTACAGAAAAGGAACAATGAGGTTCACGAGGCTGGGCAAAGACTTGACAGCTTTTACACCTAGTGTCTTGCTGCCATCACGTCCTCTTCTGGCTCTGCCTCATTCATACGTGTGGACAGTCACTTACAGGGGACACATTAAACTCACCAAGATTTCTCCGCCCAAACTGAGTTTTAATTTTCACTGACAAAACAACAAAAATAACAAGAAAACTAGGACCACCTTGTAGGGTCATTAGGGCGGAAGAGATATAGTGAAATCTAACAAAGACTTCCTCCCTCATTGTAGGACCATGTCTGCCTCTGTTGACATCACAGGTAATGACACGTTTTGGGGTGTGTTTTTCTTAGTGCCATGTTTTTATGCATAGAATCCGCATTACTGTATTCTGCCACCTGACCTGCCTCCTTGCCCATTATTGTCCTAGGTTCTCAATTGGGAGTGGAAGGACTCTTTCACAAGGGGTTACCTGATTTATAACAGTAGCAAAATTACAGCTGTGAAGTAGCAACAGAAATAATTTTATGGTTGGTGGAGGGGGGGGGGGTCACCACAACATGAGGAACTGTATAAGGGTTGCAGCATTAGGAAAGTTGAGAACCACTCTCCTAGGAGGTCTAAGGGCATGATGCACACAAAATTCAGTGACTTCTACTCATGTCCATGGCGGAGTTGATTCTGATGTCTGGAGACCCCAAGTATACTTGGGAGCAGAACTATGTCCCTTGGGGCTTGTCGGGTCATGACATTTTTTCAAGCAGATCACCAGGCCTGTCTTACAAAGCACCTTGGGTGAGTCCTAACTAGCTCACCTCTTAGCAAATTGTCTAGCAATTACTTTCTGTGCCACCTAGGGACAAGTGCACTGCCCCAGTACTTCTAAAGGTACCATTTCACCGGAGTCTATGGTTTTCGTTTTTGTTTTCATTTTCTTTACTTTTGTTTGTCCTGCTTGAAAAGATACATCTCCAAAAATTATCTGGGCTTTTTCTTTTCCCCACAACCCTTCATGCCCTGGGATGAACTCGTATTTGATGGTGAGTTCGATCCTACACTTTGACCTTGTGTTTATGCTTTAGAATCCCCACTCTGAACGACACTGTGTGCTACAGTAGAACCACCCCAGAGGGGCTTCAAGTCTCATTACCGGGGCTGTCTCCACGGAACCCCTGGTTGAATATGAACTGCCAACCTCTAGGCCAGCAGCCAGACGCATAACCATTGTGCTAGGGTCCCTTGAGTTTTCATAGTAAAAAAACAAAGAAACAAAAAAAACTCACTGCCATAGAATCATCGCTGATTCATAACGAATCCATAGGACAGTGTAGAACTAACTCCCTTTGTGAGTTTCTGAGATGATAGCGCTTGCCCAGACTAGAAGGCCTCATCATTATCCACAGAGAGGCTGGTGATTTTGAACTGTTGATCTTGAGGCTAGCAGCCCAACTCCTGACCACTCTGCCACCAAGCTTCTTTCTCTCTGTTAATGTAGAATTTTTATGTATGGTCTTGTTTTGAAATTTAGCTCTAGCTAATCAATGGCTACAGAATACAAAGAAACCGGACTGTGATTGAAATCCATTCCTTCTTCCTGCACACACGAGGCCAATCTACTTTAAGTACATATTTGACGACAGCAGCCTGTGAGGTTTGTATAAAGGAGTGGAATGGACCCAGCCCCTGCCCTTCTGGATGGTAATGATTCGGTCAGTGATAGTACAGGAAGAAAGACAAATGAACAAGCACCCAGAAAAAAAAGGTGACAGGCAGTCAATCATCTTGTACTCATATTAGTTTTGTTGTGTGCATGTGAATTGCTATTTGGAAACAATGGTAAATAATTTGGCAAGTCAAAGGCAACTTCCAACATATGCTACAAACGTATAGTGAGAATTACCAGACAAAATATTTGACAGCTAGTTAAATGTGAATTTCAGATAAACAATGGATAGGTTTTAATTCATAAATGTATCATATGCAATATTTTGGACATATTTACCTAAATATTTATGTGTTTCTTATCTGAATTTTAAAAGTAAGTGGGTTGTTGTTGCCAATAAGTTAGTTCCAACTCATAGGGACCCGATGTCCAACAGAACAAAGCACTGCCGGGACTTGTGCCATCCCATAATTGTTGGTATGTTCAAGACATTATTGCAGCCACTGTGCCAATCCATCGCCTTGATGTCCTTCCTATGTTTTTGCTGGCCTTTCCCTTTACTAAGCATGGTGCTCTTTTTCAGGAATGGTCTCTACTGGGTAATTTTTTGTTAAATCTGGCAACCCCATATGCAGTCGAAGAAAAGCATTACTACCTTGACAGTCATCAGAAACAAAAGGACAAATCCCATAGGACCCACATGAGGGCAGTAACATATGCAAACTGAGAAATACTCATTTTTGTCATAGATACTACTATGCCTCCCTAAAAGGCATGCTCAAGTCCTGTACCTGCAAATGTGACCTCACTTGGATGTTGGGTCTTACTTTGAAGATATTATCATGAACTGATACATGAGTAGGGTGGGTCCTCCTTCTCATCTTTTCCGAGGTTGTCTTTTAAAAAGAAAAGACAGACCTTGGACAGAGTGTGAGGCTCACTCAGTCTATGAGCCAAGGAACTTCAATACATCCCTCTTTCAAAAGCTGAAAGAGACAAGAAAGGATTTTTCCCTAGAGAAGAGAGAATTAGAGAGATTAAAGAAGATTAAAAGAGATAATTATTAAAAGAGATATATTTTAAGAGAGATTAAAATAGATATGATATAGAGTGGCTATCAATTTAGAGCTCTAGCTTCCAAGATGGTGAAAAAAACCAAATTCCAGCTATTTGAAGGTCTTCCTGGTGGCACAGTGGTCACACATTAGGCTGCTAACCACAAGGTCAACAGTTCGAGTCTACCAGCCACCTCAAGGGAGAAAGATGTGGCTTTCTACTCCCATAAGGAATTATACACTCAGAAACCCACAGAGGCAGTTCTGCCCTGTCCTATTCAGTTGACTCAATGGCAGTGAGTTGAGTCGAGTTCTTTGTATGAGTATGGTAGTGTGTTTGGCAATTCTAAGACAAAACACTATGTTCAACCCATAGAGAGACTGTCTCTTTTCATCAATATCTGTGCTCTGTGAACCTTGAGTAGATGGAATGCCACTGGTATTTTTGTGTTATCTTGAAGTTATAACTTGAGATTATTCCACAACACCTGGAATTTAACAAGGGTCCTTTGAGTTTCGCAAATATTCACTAGGCACACTTCACTTGGGAGGGCATTTTGTTAGTCACATCTCTTTTCTCAAGGAGTTAAGCCCAGAAGAAAAGACTACTATGTAGAAAACTGATGCTAATTTAAGGCAAAGTGTGAAAAGTGCCCCCCAAAATCTATAGAGAGACAACCAAACAACCAGCAAAGAATAGGAGATCAGAAAAAAATTCATGGAGGCAAAAACTGTGAACAAGGTTTGGCTGGAAAAGGAGACTCTCAGGGGGCAGAGATATAAGCCAACAGCTGCCCAAACTGAGAAGATAGAATGACCAATCAGACAGACATAGGAAGGCATAGTCTGATAGAGGGTGTACTCAACACCAGAAGAAGATGAGTCATTCATTAATTTCTTCAGCAAATAGTTACTGTTGATGTACAATTTAATGTAAAATTACAATTGTGATAAAGAACTGTGGAGAAGAACCACATAATTCCTTGAAAGAGTGGTCATGAAGGAATGACTGCATGAATCGTTCCTTCTAGAAAGGCTGATTTCTTGGAGGTGGAGATTAAAGATGTGTCAAATGTCCAAGTTTTTCCATGCTGCTGTGTCACTGTATCATCTCTAACATCCCCTCCTTATCCTTCCCCCAGCAATCTTCCTATCCCTCATCTTCTAAACTTAAAACCAAATGCACTGTCCTCCAGTCGATTCTGACTTATAGCAACCTTATAAGACAGGTTACAACTGATCTTGTGGGTTTCTGAGGCTCTTAACTCAGAGTAGAAAGTAGAAAGTCTTGCCTACTACTGTGGAGCAGTTGGTGGTTTTGAACGACTGACTTTTGTGTTAGCAGCCTGTCATAGTTTTGTGTGTGTGTGTGTGTGTGTGTGTGTGTGTGCCAACACAGCTTCCGTGGAAACATGTGGGCAAGTTTTAGCCTGTCGATCAGGTCCCAGCTTGATTGGAGGGCTATCAAGATAAATGGCTCTCTGGAGGTGGGCCTCCCTCTCTTTCTGCTTTCATCTTTCTGTTGACAAGTCATGCAGAGTCACACTGAGAGCTAGGAGACCCCTGGAGATGCTTTCACCACCACTGGATCTACAGATTTTGCACCCACTGGCTCGTGCTCTTCCTGCATTTTGCATCATTGCATGCGCTGCATGAATCTGAAGGGGAGTTTATGGACTAGTCCAGGATTTATGAGTTTCTATCAAATGTATGGACTTGATCTGAACTGGGATGTTTTCTTAAGATACGGTTACTCTTCGATATAGATATACTCTTCGATATATATACACATATTATCAAAGCCTCTGAGTTTGTTTCTCTTGTCAACTCAGACGGGCACACAGCCCAGCAGGTAACCGCGGCATCACTGTGGTAGTTACATAATCTCTTGTCAATCTGAAACTTAAGAGTCAAGAGGTGCTTAGCCTGTCAATCAGATAGCAGCTTGATGACCTCATTTGGAGCTGTTAAGGAGATTAAGTAGCTCTCTGGAGGCAGGATGCTAGCTCACTCCCTGCGAGACTTAACCGACGATGAGCTGATGGACCTACACTGATACAGCCAGAGCCCCTGCCAGGGCTGAAATGTTTCTACTGCCACTGGGTCTACAAGACTTCCCATGTATTGACCTGTGATCTTCCTGCATTCAGCATCACTGAAATGCTGTGTGAATCTCAAGAATAATTTATGGACTACTATAGGACATAGATTAATATCGGAATTATGGATTTCATCTGAACGGGCTGGGCTGTTTTCTCAATATTCAATTTCTCTTGTGTACAAAGCTCTTTTTTACTCATATAGGTGTCTATGAATTTGATGCTCCAGTCAGCCGAGGCGAAGACAATCACGAAGGCTCCATCTCCTCCCACTTTCATCTCATTATCATCTGACTGCCATCAAGTCTATGCTGACCCAGAGCCATTCTGTATCTGAGGGTTCTGTCATCTGCTGGAATACCTTACAGCACTCATGAGCTGTCAAAGAAAAGGCTCACACAGCTGTGGGGACTAACAATCCCAAATCTATGGGGAGTCAGGAATCAGTCTGGAGGATTCCCCTCACTCCCAGGGTTCTCAGGGCTGACAACACAAAGTGACAGATCCAATGACAGGCTTCTGGCTAAGAAGGCTGAGGAAGCCTGTGAATCAGGTTGGATGATAGGCCACTTGTTGAAGTCCCCAAACCAGAGGTCAGGCAAAGATGACCCAGATGGAGGACACCAGCAAGACAGAGAATGTTGCCAGAGCAACGTGTTTGTTAAACACAACCATGCTCCCAAGGAAACTAAGAGACTTTAATTACACTGTCTAGTAACACAGTGACTCAAGATATATATATCCCCCCACACACACACACACAAAATATTTATCCTACCCTACCCCTCTCTTATGATTGTCATGGACAAACCCTCAAGCTGACTCCATTGCTATCTACTTAATTCTGACTCAGTGATTCTACAGCAGCAGTTCTCAACCTGTGGGTCATGACCCCTTGGGGGGTCGAGCGACCCTTTCACAGGGGTCGCCCAATTCATAACAGTAGCAAAATGACAGTGATGAAGTTGCAACGAAAATACTGTTAGGGTTGGAGGAGTGATCACAACATGAGGAACAGTATTTTTTTTTGGGGGGGGGGGGGACAGTATTAAAGGGCCACGGCACTAGGAAGGTTGAGAACCACTGCTCTATAGGGTCTCCAAGATAAAATCTTTACCGAAGTCAACAGCCCTGTCAGCCTATCTTTCTCCTTTGAAGCAGCTGGGGGGCTGGAACTGCTGATCTTACTGTTGGCAGTCCCTTGCTTACCTGGCAGCACCAGCAGGGTTCCATTGTGGAACCAGAGTCACAGGTATAAAAACCCACTGCCACCAAGCCAACCACCGACTCATAGCCATCCTCGGCAAGGTGTCTCAAAGTGTACATATTTCTGGGACAGACAACTTTACCTCTTTCCCTCAGAGAAGTTGGTGGGTTTTAAGGGCCAACTTTGTGGTTGACACCCCATCACCTCACCCCGAAGGACCCCAGGACTCCTGGGGTTTACAATCCATCACAGTGTGGCTACGGCAAGATGGGCCTTGTTAAAAGTAAGTCATGATGTCGCAATGACATAGTTCTGGAGGTCGGAGAGGGCATTGTGCCCTCTTGATCAAATATCAAATATCTAGTTCAAATATCAGGATGAATACAATGAGCTAGATGAAGTGGGCTGGTGAGAGCTTTGGAGGAAGAGCATCTAAGGCAGACTGAAGAGCGTGTAGCCTGTGGTGGAAGGGGCAGGAGGCATTCAAGGAGCTGAAAGGCAGCTCTGTGCTTGGCGCATGAGCCAATGGTGGAGAAGTATGCTTGAGAGGCAGAGAAAAATTGAATCCACCCAAGATGTTTTGGGATTTACTGAGGTATTTTGTCCTAATCCTCAGAGCACCAGAGGGCCATCGTACCTATTTAGGTGGATGCCAGTCTGGAGACTAAGGTTCAAGCCATGAACTTTTCAATCACCTCATAAGCATGTGAAAGTTGGACACTGAAGAAGGAAGACCCTAGAAGAACGGATGCATTTGAATTATGGTGTTGGCAAGAATGTTGAAAATATGATAACTGATCCAAAGAACGCGCAAATCAATGTTGGAAGCAATACAGCTGAGAGTGAAGAAGACTTGGAGCACTTGCCGATGAAGATCAATGACTACAGCTTCCAATAGGGATTACACCTTGGCATAAAGAACACAAAAATCCTCACAACTGGACCAATCAGCAACACTAGTATAAATGGAGAACAGATGAATGTTATCAAGGATTTCATTTTGACTTGTTTGTTAATCTGGGTAGGCTAGAGGAACAAATTTCATAGACACGCATATAGATATAAGGAAAAGGTTTATATACAAGAGGAACAGGACTGAGTCCAGTCCGGTTCAAAGTCATAAGTCCAATATTAAGCCATATGCCCACAATCAGTCTATAAAGTCTCTTTCTGACTCATCAAGTCACAGGTCAGCGGGTGTAGAATCCCAGCGCTGGCAGGGGTCTCCACATGGCTCCTCACTTCCAGGGCTCAGGGTCCATCAACAGCCTCCCCGTGGTGGCAGAAGTAACTCGTCGCTGGCAGAGGTCTCCATGTGGCCACCCCAGCTTCAGAGGTCTGGCTCCATCAGGGCAAAGCTGTGTGGCTTCTGCTCCGGCTCCTTCAGCTTTTCGGATGCTGCCATCTTGTCTTGTCCATGATTCATTGTCTCTGAGACTCACTCCCAACAACTGGGGAGATAGCTTCTCATCTTCACGAGGGAAATATCATAAGATTTCCCAGATGTATCAGGAGAAAGCCATGCCCACACAGAGGCCTCATTGGCTACTCCATGACTATCTCCAGATTGACAGGCTAGACTCTACCCCTTCATTTCAATCATAAAATTAACACAAGCAGATGACTGCCACAACTTGGATCCATAATCGATGCCCTTAGAAACAGCAGTTGAGAAATCAAACGTTGGGGAAATCTGTTATACAAGTTCTTCAAGTGTCAAAAAGCCAAGCTGTCACTGTGAGGACAGATGTGTGCCTGAGCCAGGCTCTGATGTTTTCTATTTCCTCATCCACATGGGAAAGCAAGGGTAGTGAATAGGGAAGCTGACAACTTGATGTCTTTGAATCATGGTGTTGGTGCAGAGTGTTGAAGACCCCATGGATGGTCAGGAAAACAACCCAATCTCTCTTGGAGAGAGGACAGCCACATTGCTCCTCAGAGAGGAGGATGACAACGACCTCTCTCACTTGCTTTGGATGTGTTGCTAGAAGCAGGATATCATGCTGGGGAAAGCAGATGGTCAGTGGGAGAGAGGAAGGTCTCTAGGAGATGGATCGACTCAGTAGCGACAAGATGAACTCAGGCTTAACCATAGTTGTGCAGGACCCAGCACGGTTTTGTTCCGTTGTGGATCACTTTGACCTGGGACAGATTTGATGCTATCTGACAGAATACCTTGGGAACATGAAGCTTCCAGAATGTTCTGAAGTTGCTATTTGTCTCCCAGGGATTTATAGGACTTAAGCAGGCTTTCTTGTAGTAGTAGAACCATGTGAGAACTAGACCCCAGCAACCCCACCCCCCCTCTCCCCACCCTGGCTTTGTTATAGAAGGTGTGAATAATTTTCTGTGAACATCCCTTAGAGAATGCCTCCCTGAACCACTTCATATGCTTCATACCAAGAATTTGAAAGGAAGTGGTTTTGCATGCATCTTTCAATTAAACTCTAGGGCTGCATTGTTGTTGACTTGAGGAAGTCTTTTGTTCTCTTGTCTGCTTTGAAAGTCAGCCCCTCATTGGTGTCCTCTTCTTGCCATCCAACAAAAGGTTGCAGGTTCTGCACCATGCCCAAGGGCACCTGGGGGTGACTGTGCCTAACTCCCTCCCACAGTGAGGGCGATGTGAAGCAAGCCCATTCCGATTGCTGTGCAGACTAAAGTCCATGTCTCAGAGCCAGTTCTGATGCAAAGTCAGGTGAAGCCCCCGGCAGACTGGAGGAAAGGTGATCTATGGCCTCATGGGCTGCTGGCATTCTGAGGTGACTCTGCAGTAAGAAGAGCAGGAAGCGCTGCAATAGGAAGCCAGAGAAAGCACACTTCCTTCTCGTGTTGTCAATCAGCCTACTGGGGTTTCTCTTGGGGGTCCTGTGGGGTAGCTTTTGCAAGATCGAGGGGGACTGGAACACCATCAAGCTTTGGGCAGTCAGGAAGCAGGACAAGACTTTTAGCTCCAAGGAGAACATGCTTGCCTTTTCTGCTGTTCCAGGTGGGGTTGCCTGTCCTCCTCTCACCCAGTAACCCTGGAAGGCTTGGAAACCCTTACAAAATAAGACCCTCCAGCAGCAGGAGGCTCCTCCCCTGCCCTTTCTCTGACAGTCACACAGGGAGTGCAGTTAGGGCAAGCGAAGGTGTGCCTGGAAGAGACTCTGTCCCTGCACCTGCGCCTCTGAGACAGTCTCTATTAATCTTAGTAGGCAGATCTCACTTCTTTCGATGGCCCACTTGGGAGAGAAGTGGCTGCTCCCAAAATCATAACTACGCAGGTCATTTCAGATTCCTGTAAATGAAAGGTTTGGCCATATCCTTGAAAGGACCCGACTAAAGTCTGACTAATCCCCCATAGAGCGGCTGTGAGAAAATAGTGGAAAATAACAGGTGTTGCCAAGAATATGGAGAAACCAGGACACATATCAATTGCTGGTGGGCAAACAACATGGCACAGCCCTATGAATAACAGTTTGCTAACTTCTCCAAAAGTTAAACATAGATTTACTGTTGGATTCAGAAATACTTATCTTGGGTACATGCCCCTCAAAACCCAAAGCAGGAACACAAACAGAAACAGAAACTTGTACCCAGCATTTATTGCAGCACTGGTTACAATGACCCAAACATGGAAACGACTGAAATGTTCATTAACAGATACCCAGTTCTAGACATAGGCTATAATTCAATAACTGTTGATGACATCTGTTGATGACTATAATTCAATAACTTTAGCAGAGGTAGTGGGGAGGTTAGCTCCAGACTCATGGTAACCACATGCACCCTGGGATCAGAACATTGCTATCCATGGGTTTTTCAAAGACTGATCTGTCAAAGTAAATTGCCAGACCTTTCTATCTAGTCTTAGAACTCTAATGAAAGCTCTTTCCCATCATATCCACACTCCAATCTCAAGAGAGAGGTGGAAGTGACTGAAGTTGGAGCGCCTTGCCCAGAAATTTACCCCAGGTCTCCTACATGGAAGATGAGAATTCTGCCACTGAGCCAGGAGCATGTAGAGCACTGCAAAAATATCCAAACCCACTGCCTTTGAGTTGATCATGATTCATACTGACCTTACATAGGGTTTCCAAGACTGTACATCTGTATGGGTGTATCATCTTTCTGCAGTGTACTAGGTGATGGCTTGGAACCATGGACTTTTGGTTGGCAGCCCATTGCCTAACCCGTGGTGTCACCAGGACTCCTTAGGAACATGTGTAGGGGCTTCTAAATATAGGAGGACCCTCGTCATCTGGAGGTGGGACAGTACTGAAGAGCATGATGGTACAGAAAGTTGGAGTCAAAGCTGTAAGCGCTGTCCAGTGAATACAGTACCACCGCAACCCCATGTACAGTAGAGTGACACACTGCCAGCTCTTGTGCCATCCTCACAACAATGGCTCTATTTGAACCTATTGTTGTAGCCACTGTGTCAACCAAGCTAACTGAGGGGCTTTCTCTTTTTGCTGCCTTTTTCTTGTACTAAGTATGATGCCCTTTTCCAAGGACTGGGATCTCCACATGCAGAGGATGCTGGCGAAAGAGTGCAAATAATTTCTTGTGTTTGCGGGTGGGGAGGGAGCCTCCTCCACACCACCATCAAACACGTTCTCATCATTAATCATTCTTCATGCTGAAGGTTCTGTGGTGTTGTTGTACATATACACATGCCCACATCTCTGTGTGCATTGCCAACAAATTCTTCGCAGTGTTGTGTTCTATAATAAGTCGATCATGTCTTGGTTGACTCATTATGGAGACAAAGCAGGAGATGTTATGAATTATTTTTAAATTATTCTAAACCTAAGCTAATTTAGGAAGAAGCTCAGATGCCTCATGAGCTTTGTTATGGCTGCTAACAGTTGCTTTTTGGCAAGATTTGAGCGGACTGAACAACTCAGGACGAGCACAGAGATGATGATGATGAGGGATGATAATAATAATTAGAAAACTAAACTTGAATTTTCCCCTTCAATATCTTAGTTGTTTTATATAACAACGTTATAATGAAGTGAAAGGGTGTTCTTCTCTCCATGCTGTGGATGGAGAACTGAATCTCTGGGAGACTATATCCCTTGCTCAATGATAATCTGCAGGGCCGAAGTTTTTGAATACTTAGTTGAAACTACAGTCCAGCCATTGAGGCAAACAAATGAAAGGTAATAAACATAGTCGTTATCCTCCCATCCTTCTCTTGATTTTTAACGGTCTATTCAATTTTCAACTCACCCTTTCATTTTGTCCAATAGATACTGCAGGCCATTTTTATTGGCAGCTTGTCATGTCAGGAGTTAGAAACACAAAGAAAAATATCTCAAAATCATTGCTTTCAAGGAATGGTGACGTCACACCAGATAAACCCACTAGCTGTTTTGAGGGAGGGAGATGAGGCATCTGTTCCCATGAAGAGGCTTAGTCTTGAAAACGCTAGCTTGGGTTGCTATGATTTGGAATTGACCTGGTAGCAATAGATCATTATTCATTCTGGGGGGGGGGAGGGGATTGAGTAAATTCTTGCTCCTAGTGATCCCAGATGACAGATTAGAACAGGTTCCTGGGTTTTCTTGGCTGTTATCTTTACAGGAGTCGTTTGTCAGAGCTGCCGGGTGAGTTCAAACAACCGACTCAGTACATTTTACAACCGAGCACTTAATGATTGTGCCATAAGGGCTCCTTTTACAAACTCTACCTAGTTTATGATTGTATTTTTCCTAGCTGACAATGGGGCACACCCACCACTGAATAAGTCTGAGCAGCTTTATGGAAACATCAGAGGGGATATCTGCATTGAAAATCCAGGAGACATTTAAGTCTTGTTGTTCATCATTTATATGCCACCTTTGCTTAATTCGTCCTGCTTTGTCTTGCTTTTTCTCCTTATCTTATCCCCGCCTTTCTCACTGCTGTGAGCTGTCTTGGACAGAGCTCGCTGAGCACCTTCTCCTGACCCAGGTAGACCTGTGCTTTGATCTTGTTCTGACTGGGAAACACCTGCTCCTGTTGCCCTAAGGTGGAGACAGGTGACCTGCCCTCGTGGGTAGAGAAGAAGGACATCTTGAGCTTTGTTCCTATCCCAGATCCTCTGCCAGAAGCCAGCTGGTGTGTGGTGTGGTTGAACTGGGGAGGGAGGAAGGTGCTGGAGCCTGAGACCAGGATGGCCCGTCACCCCGCAATGGCTGCAATGGCTAGTCCAGGACAGAGCTCTTAGTGAAAAGGATTTCCATTCAGCATCTCTGAAAGGGAATATAGAAAGTTTTGAGCTGACCTGTGTTGAAAAGGCTGGGAGAACAGTTCTACTTGGACACTTAGGGTGTCACTAGGAGTGAGAATCTGTGCATTTGCTGTTGAGCAGACCCCAATGCCGAGTGTCCCACCCTAGGGTGTTCAAATAGAACCGTTCTCCACAGGGTTTTCAAAAGTAGGTTGCTGGACCTTTCCAAAGTGTGTTTGGGTGGGCTTGATTCCTCCCAATTTGGGGGTAACTGCCAAGGGGCATTGTGGATTTCGGATGAGTTCAGTTGTATAAACCACCAAATCTGCTTTAGTTGGAGGTCACTATAAAAACAGGTGACATTATCATATGGGTGATCGGACATTAACGTGTAAACTCTGGGCCACATTCCCTCCTAATAAAATCTGCTGGAAATGGTATTACAGAAAATGCGTCATTCTGCTTTTCCCCACAGAACTCCTGACGGTGAAAACCAGGGGTACTCAGTGTTTTAACAGGAAAGCTAAAGGAACAGACTCATTTTTAATCCTCAAGATTTCACGGTATGCACAGAGATGGCATGTTTGGCTTTGTTCGAGTCCAGTACATATGCTCTGTGTAGGATCATATATATTTCAGGTATTCATGGTTTTGAGATTTCAGAAAACTATTCAATCTGATAACCAGACAGAATTTCATTGTGTGTGTGTGTGTGTGTGTGTGTGTGTGGTTTGAGAACTCGGATTAAATGTACAATAATTCAGAAAGGTTCAGGAGTCTGGACGGCATGATTAATAGTCTGCAGTAGATATTAGAAATCCAGACAGACTGAAGGCAAAATGCCTTCCCTTCTCAGACAGACTGGATTGTAACCTCCAAGGACTCTGCATAGTTAGCCACTCTCTCAATTGAATTGCCTTTGCCAGCACAGGCTTCGCTGGAGAACAGAGTAGTGGAAAATCTCCCTCACAGGAGTGAGAGCATCAAGTTGCTGGAGTGCTTAATCTGTCTGGCACGTGGAAGCTCTGAGGGTTGTGGAGAGGGCACAGTGCTACAGGGCATGGAGCAACGACTTCTGCTCCCCTTGTCTCTGCCTCTGGGCCAGGGTGGTTCCCCAGAAACAGCAGATCCTCTCCTGCTTTGAGAGTGAGAGCCAGCACCTTCTACCTCCTCAGTCCACACCCCTGACCTGTGACCGAACTGTGTTCTGAGAGTGTTTGGTTAAGTCACCTAAGGCCAGAGGTCAGGTTTGCCTGGGTCACTGACACACAGAACCTGTAACCTATCTTGGTAAAGGAAGTCCTGCCACATTTTCAGCAAGTTCATTTTATGTTTTAACAACACATTTCACTCGTGGGTCTCTTAGACCGTGTTCTTGTAACCCTTTGTCAAGATGGAGACCATTCCATGTCCCCCCTGACAAACCATCTGGATATGAGAGCCCCACCAAGAATTCCTGAAGATGAGCTCAGACTGAAGCACTTACTAGCTGAGTGATTGTGGGTAAATTTCTAAACTCTAAAATGTTACTGTTGTTAATGTCATTGAGCTGGTTTGGATGAGGTGCAACAGGGCAAAACACTGCCCAGTCCCGGGTCACCTCACAATTGTGAAGTTAGGGTCCATTGCTGTAGTCACTCACGGGGGTTGGGGGACTCCTCTAAAATTAGAACACTATAGGGACACTAAATAGGGACCCACTTCTATTTTAGGAAAGGGCTGCTATAGAAATTCAGTAAGGTTAATTACATAAAAAAATGTAAAACAATGCATCTCCATCCACTCCCCTTGCCACAAATACCTACACAATCTCAAAAGTCAACTATTCTCATCGTTTCTTCTGTTCCCATGCTAAGATGTATAAGGGGGCTTCAAAGAGGCTGTGGGGAAAAAATGAAACTGAAAGGCAATGGATTTTATCATCCACAGTCTTTTGGAAGCCCTCTCACATGTGAAAAACAAAACAAAACCCCCCAATGACAACAGTTGATTCCGACTTATGGCCACCCCATATGCCAGGGGAGAGCTGTGCTCCACAGTTCCCCATGGTTGAGCTTTCGGAAGGAGCTCACCAGGACTTTCCCCAAAGTGTCCCTGGTTGACCTTCTACCCTTTCCAGTAGAACCATCAAATTCTTGGTTAGCAGCTGAATGCACAAACTATTTGCACCATACGGAAATACCATCGGAATTTAGGAGGATGAGAATCAACCGGGTGATGTTTCTAGAAGTTGGAACTTTACTGTCTTGAAGGATAAGTGCATCTTACTCAGTATCAGCATGTCTGTATGGACTTCTGGGAGAATGACTCCTCAATCACTTCATAGACATGCATTTTTGGAATGAGTGAGGTTATTATTAAGAGTATACAGAAAGACTTCTTTGGTTCCCACTAGAGTGACTAGGAGAGCCCCCCATGGCCCACCTCAAGGAGAGAGCTAAATCGCAGATGCTGAGTGGGGAATCAGGCAGAGAGAGGTGGATGATGCAAAGATAAAGGGAGAGAGAGGTGGAGTGTCTTGGGGGAAGGAAGAAGAGAGGGGGTTCATGTCAAAGATGGAGTATCTTGGAAGCAAGAAGAAATGGGGTTCATGTCTTCTACACTCAATGTGAGGAGTAAGAAGGGAGGGAAAGAGCCATCATCAGAGTTGCTTAGCCATAGAAGAAGGATGATGGGGAATGAGAATAGGTTCATCTGCTGATGGGATTTGGGGGGATGAATAGGTCACTTTGCCCTTGGTACAGGTACAGAGGGAGTTTTCCTGCCAGCAATTCAGAGAGAGGGACTTACCCAAGAGTTAAGCTACCATCACCTTCTGAAGGGGTGTTGAGAACATTCTAGAACCCACCCCAGCAGGGAGGACTCAGCAGGGATAAGCTGGGCATCAGCGCCGATAACATTTGGATTCAGTGTTTATGAAGCTCTGAAGAGGAGGAAAGGTCAGCCAAGAATTGAATCTGTAGTCAAGTTGTCCTTTGAGTATAAAAACAGCCTGTTCCCATGGACACCTCATGGGATCAGGTATCAGGCATCAAAGAACAAAAATCATATCATTGTGAATGAGGGGGAGTGTGAAGTGTGGACCCAAAGTTTATCTGTAGGCAACGGACATCCCCTTACTGAAGGGTCTTAGGGAGGAGATGAGCCAGTAGGGTGCAGTGCAGCAACGATGAAACATACAACTTTCCTCTAGGTCTTTAATGCTTGCCATCCCCGTCACCCCTCCCCCACTATCATAATCCCAATTCCACCTTACAAATTTGGCTAGACCAGAGGGTGTACACTGGTTCAGACAGGAACTGGAAACACAGGGAATCCAGGACAGATGAACCCCCTCAAGGTCAGTGGTGAGAGTGGCGATACCAGAAGGGCAGAGGGATGGTGGGGTAGAAAGGGGGAACTGATCACAAGAATCTACATATAATTTCCTCCCTAGGGGACAGACAACAGAAACATAGGTGAAGAAAGATGTCGGACAGTGTATGATTTGACAAAGTAATAATACTTGATAAATTATCAAAGGTTCACGAGGGAGGGGCAAAAATGAGAAACTTATACCAAGGACTCAAATAGAAAGGAAATGTTTTGAGAATGATGGCAACAAATGTATAAATGTGCTTGACACAATGGATGCATGTATGGATTGTGATGAGTTCTGCGAGCCCCCAATAAAATGAGTAACCCCCCCCCACAAACAACTTGTTAAGCTGCTGTTATGTGCCATCAAGTTCAAGACAGATCTCTTTGTTCTTTTTGTAGTTCATGGTATTTCCAATTTTTTTGACAACACTATAATTTAAATGCATCGATGTTTCTTCAGTCTTTGTCACTCTTTCATGTGCATATGAAGCAATTCAAAATACCATTGCAAATGTGATGAAGAAATCTGATGGTGCAGGGTATCAAAAGTTATTGTGTTTGGGGTCTTAAAGGCTTGGAGGTAAAGAAGCTGTCACCGAGCTGAGAAGGAACAAAGCCCACATGGGAAAAGCACACCAGCCTGTGTGATTATGAGGTGTTGATGGAATTAGGGATCAGGCATTAAAGACCCAGAACAAAAAATCTTCTCATAGTGAATGAGGAGGAGTGTGGAGTGGAAACCCAAAGTCCATCTGTAGACAATGGACATCCCCTTACAGAGAAGGGTCACAAGGAAGACACAAGTCAGTTGGGATGCAGTATAGCATCAACGAAACATGCAACTTTCCTCTAGTTCTTTAATGCTTCCTCCCCCAACCCTATCATGATCCCAATTTTACCTTAAAAATCTGACTAGTCCAGAGCATGGACACTGCTTCAGATAGGAACTCACAACACAGGGAATCAAGGAGAGATGAATGAGACTAAAGGGCCAATAATGAGAGTAGAGATACCAAGAGAATAAGGGTGTGAGTGGGGGTGGGGTGGGGGGGGAGAGGAAACTGATTACAATGATCTACATATAACCTCTTCCTAGGGGGATGGACAACAGTAAAAAGGGTGAGGGACGACAACAGTCAGTGTAAGACATGGGGAACAATTATACATTAACAAGGGTTCCATTAACGTGAGAGAGGGTGAGGGGGGAAATGGAAGCTGATATCAAGGGCTCAAGTAGAAAGAAAACATTTTGAAAATGATTATGGCTACCTATGTACAAATGTGCTTGACACAATGGATGGATGCATGGGTTGTGATAAGAGCTATAAGAGCCCTGATAAAATGATTTTTGAAAAGAGAAAAAGAAAAGCAGACAGTAGGATGAAATAAAATAGTATGAGAGGTGCTGAATTTTTAAAAAAGTAAAAGAAATAAAATGAAAATACCAAGTCTGGGTCAGGCCTTACTCCTCAAAGTAATACCCCCAGCCTCCTCTCTTTTCAACACTCTAAGGAGGGCTTGTGCAGAAGATTGATCCAAATGCTTTGTTTGATCTCTTGAATCTTGGTTCTATGAGCGTGGACAATGGATCTTAGCCCGATGAAATCCTCAACAGTCTCCATCTTTTCTCCATTTATAATGATTTCTCCATTTAAAATTTTGGTCCGATGGGCTCACCTATAAGAACAATTGTAAGGACAGTGCAGGACTGGGCTGTGTTTCCTTCTGTTCTCCATAGGGTTGCTTTGAGTCCAAGCTGAACCAACAGTGCCTAACAACAATAACAGCAACAGCAACAACAACATTGGTCCAGTTGTGAGGATTTGGGTCATGTGGACAGTGAGTTGTAACCCATACGGAAGGCTCTCCTCCTCAAGCTTCATCAGCAGGTGCTTCAAGTCCTCCTTGTGGTTAGCAAGCCGAGTTGTGTCACCTGCATCACAGGTTGTGCGTAAAGCCTTCCCTCAATCCTGATGCCTTGTTCTTCTGCATGCACTCCGGCTTCTCTGATGACTCCCTCAGCATACAGACGGAATAAGTAGAGAAGACACAACCTTTCCTGGTTTTGAACCGTGCACTCTTCCCGTGTTCTGTTAACACATCTGCCTCTGATTCAAGTTCCGCATGAGCACAAGGAAGAGTTTTGGAGTTCTCAGTCTTCTCAAGGCTGTCCATAAGTAGTTATGATTAGCACTGTTGAATACCTTTGCATCGTCAATGAAACACAAGTAAACATCTTTCAGGCGTGCTCTGCTTGCAGCCAAGATCCATCTGACATCAGCAATAATAGCCCTTGTTCCATGTCCTCTGTTGAATCTGGTCTGAACCTCTGGCAGCTCCCTGTCAATGTATTGATATAATCATTATTGGGTGATCTTCAGCAAACTTTTACTTGCATGTGATGTCAATGATATCGTTCTATAGTTTGAGCATTCTGTGGGGTCATCTTCTTTCGGAATGAGTACAAATATAGATCTCTTCCAGTCAATGGGCCAAGTAGCTGTTTTTAAAATTTCTTGACACAGACAAGTTAGTGCTCAATGGGTATTCCTTCAATCCCTGGAGCCTTGTTTGTGGTTAATGCTTCAGTGCAGCTTGAACGTCTCCGTCAGTGCCATTGGTTTTACTTATATGCTACCTCTTGAAATGGTTAGTTATCGATTATGGTTGGTTCTTTTTGGTAGAGTGACTCTGTGTATTATTTCCATCTTCTTCTGGTGCTTCCTGCATGATTGAATATTTTCTTATAGAATCTTTCAGTATTGCAGCTTGAGGCATCCCCCCCGCCTTGGTTTTCTCAAGATATGCTGTGCATGTTCTTCCTTTTTTGGTTTTTTAAATCTGGTTTAAAATAGCAGGCAGACATTGTCAAGTATTCCAAAGCTCATGAAATAGAACAGGTATGCGAGCTTTTGACGAATAAAATTACCTGAGCCTCAAAAAACAATTGAGCCAAATTAAAAGGAAGAAAAGTAAACCTTGAATAAAATAGAGAGTTCAGTAAGAAAGGACTGCGGGGGCATTTAAAATGGAATATAGACCAAGAAGACTTTGTGGTATATAACTAAAGAGGAGTATTGGAAATTCAATGAACCAAATTAGGTAGGGGAGAGAAAGAGTAGAAAAACAAGCTACCTTCCCCATCTTCTTATTAAGGACTTGATAAATCTTTTAAGAAATATTTCTCTAACATTCATTCATTCTTCTAGTTTCCTTTTTATCTGTCAACTCAAGGAAAAGAAAGATTAATTCTTCCAGTTTAGAATTATATGAGTGTTCTTTCATTTTTCAAAGAAGCCCTGGTCTGAGCCTCTGGCAGCACAACGGGTTAAGCTAAGCAGTTGACTGCTAATCAATCTTTCAAAAGTTCAATCATACTCTTAAGAGTTGAGCAACCCTCACTACCCTCAGTTCCAGTGCATTTCTTCTTCCTTGTACTCGTTGTTGTGAGCTTCCCATTTCCTGTCAGTCTTCCCTGCATCCAATTGTCTTTATAGGTTTACCTAATCTGGATTTCATATACAGAAGATCATGTACAATTAAGAATCCAGACAAATGGCTCATCAATAATGGCACAGGGAAAGCAAGAAAAACTTCAATCAATAACAAAGTAGAAAGTATTAAAAATTGGAGCAATTATATGTTGGGTCAAGGGGGAGTTCGATGACCAGGTGTCACATGTTGACCTGCCTCCAATTGCAGCAACCCACTCTGTCATGTACTCTGTCTGATAAAAAGACCTCTCCCCCTCTGGTCCATAGTCAGAGGGGAGTCACCTGAGCTTCGTCCAGTGGCATGGGGACCAGAACAAAAGGCACCTCTTTTGGAAGGCTTGGAATTAAGGAGTTGGAGAGAAGTGTCACTGGGACAGATGAGTTGTGTTTCTTAAATAATGCCCCAAACCATTAGTCTTCAACTGGGTGTGATTGCATGCTCCTCCCTGTCCCATATGCTCCCCCATTGCCTCCTAGGACTTTGGAGGGGTGCTCGTATTATTAGGTGCAAAATATTCTATGATGTAGTAGACAACTCCTTGCTCCCACCCCCCCCCCCCGCAAATGAACTGACCCCAAATATCAATAGCAATGAGATTTGAGAAAACCATGGATCAGAACAAGGCAGTGTTTCACTTGCTTTCAGGGTCACTATGGATCAGAACCAACTCAACAGTGCCTAACAACAGCGACAACAAGAACATTCTTGATGTGGAAGCTTACACACACACACACACACACACACCATTAATCCACCAATGACCTTGAGTCCTAAAGCAAAGGATCCTGTTGAGGAGATTGTTTTAGTTTCCTAGGACTGGGGATTGAAGGAACAGAAATGTATCGTCTCACAGTTCTGGAAGTGAGAAGTCTGAATCTGGGTATTCGCTATGAAGCTATCTTCTGAGGACTCTGAGGCAGCAACTTTTCCAGGCCTTTCTCGCAGCTACCAGCAATCCTTGGTGGTTTTTTAGTTTGCTTCTGCCTCCGTCATGACATGGAACCTTGTAACAGATAAAGCACTGGGCTGATAACTGTAAGGTCGGTACTTCAAATCCACCAGCTAAGATGGGACTTTCTGCTTCCATAAAGATTCATAGCCTTGGGAACTCAAAGGGGGTTTCTGTTTGATTGGGTCACCAGGAGTCAGCATCTATTTGACGGCAGTGAGCTTTGAGTCCTTTTTTACAAGGCACGCTACTCTGTTAAGAACTCTGTGAACTGATAGCATCTTCAAAGACCTCATTTCCAAACAAAGTCACGGACACAGTTCCAGGGACTAAGACTTCAACAGCATAGCATTTTGGGCAACATAATTCAATCCACAGCTGAGATGAAATCTCTCCAAGATACACTTATTTCTTTCTGGTGACGGAGGCTGCTAGCCAAGCACATTTATGAAAAGCAACATTTCTGCTTTTTATTGGTCTCTAATTAGTCTTCATCTGCTGTATCAAGTCATGTTTGTCACCGAGGGAGGGCCAACTAGAATTGTAGCCAGTGGTTCAAGTCTAACCAAGCACAGATGGACTTTCTAGTGGGACCTCTAGTGACCTTGACCGAGCTGCTCTCTGATTTCAATCCTCATTAGCTGAGCAAACCAGGCCAGGCTGGTTGACCTCTCTGTGGAATAAGGATTCAGTTCTGCGACACGAAGTTTAATACGAAGCGGTGCTTTCTTACTATGTACGCGTGTGTGGAAGGAACTGTCCTCCCCTCGTTCAGGATCACGATCAAAGCATCACTCCATGGGCTCTGCTTTCTTGGAGCCGAAATTTGGCTGCTGGTCCAGTAGTCTTCATAGTGCCCATGCCAAAGACAATCTGCACGGGCTGGAATGACCCATCTGGCTTGTGATTACAAATAGTCCTCCGATGAAAAGTCCAGCATCCCTGCGGCCACTTTCTGAAATTAGTATCCCTTGATGTCGATTGCTTTATCTCAGCCACAGTCGCTTCTCTCTGGCACTGCTTTCTGCGTGCATCTTTTCAAAACAAACAAACGAGCCAATGAAACAAAACCCCTCAGCCTGGACATGGCTTGTGACCTGACCTGATCAGGCCAGGGAAAATGGCTCTGTGCCGGTATAACCAATGACCTTCCTTCAAGGCCAGAAACTGTAATAATGACAGACATCTTCACAAACATCAAAAGTTCCCTTGGTTGGAAGGTTGTCCCAAATATCTTTCATAATGCCCTAAGCATGGTTTCTCTTTTTTGTTGTTGTGCTTTTTAACAGCCCCATTATCTATAGCTTAAGGAATGTAGAGTTGGCTTTATAGAAATACAGACTGCAGGGGCTCGGCCAAGGAAGCAAGGCCTATTAACTTTCCACTGCATCTATTATCAATTCACGACAGAGAGCTTAGGGGGCAAGAATGCGAGCATATGATTCGGCAATTACAGCATCAATCAGCTGGTGAAGAAAAAAAAAACATGGCACTGCAGTCAGCATCAACTAATTCCCTAGAGGAATTAAATCTGAGTATTATATCTATGGCTTATAAAGAAGTTCATGTATAAGCATATGTAAAAAAAAAAAAAAAAAACAGATGGAATCTGAATGGAGAAGTACCAAGAGGGAACCAACCCCTAAAGCCTAACAGCAAATGGCCAGTGTTTTCAACAAAGCCAGGCTTGGGCCTCAGTTCTGCGGGGCCTAGACCTCGACATCATTCCTTTATACAGCTCAGAACACAAAACCTTACTAATCAAACTCAAGAGATTGTAGTGGTGGAAAGCGGATGGGAATGAATTAAGAATAAGACGTTGTTGGGCCATGTAAGTTATCGGGAAGCTAACCCTGGGGGCGTACGGGCTCTGTGTCGTGCTTCTAACTGTAAGGTCAGCAGTTTGAAACCACAGCCACTCAGAAACCCACAAAGGCAGTTCTACCTTGTCCTTCAGTGTCACTGTGAGCTGGCATTGGCTTGATGACTGTGAGGAAGTAGCAGTGATAACCTGAACGATTAGTATAAAGTGACCAGATTTTAACATTGGTAAAGCAAAGCGGGACACCATTGACCCAGGGGGTGGGGGCAGGTAGAGGGGGTATATTCCCTTCCCATTCTTGTCGTGCATTCTTTCAAAAAAATTGGGACTTTTTAAAAATGCCAAGAGACGCAGGGAAAATTGTTTAAAATCGGGGCTGTCCCGCCAAAAGCGAGATGTCTGGTCACTTTAGATTAGTATGTACTTCAAATACATGGATGGAACATGCTGTCCATGTGCAGGGTAAGTATAAAGTATTGCTATTAGGGTTCCAGTTCATACACGCATACGTTTATTCCAAACAAAGCATGTTTAAACATCTCTCTCTGATCAACAGATGGCTCAGCTATGTTCAGTAATGCACTTGTCTTAGTCTCATTTGGGTACCTTGAAAAAAAAAGATACTCCAAAAATCTGGAAAAAACTAGCTTTTGACTTTATTTTTATAACCTTTCTACTATAAATGAGATTAAGTCTTGCATTATAGATCATCAACAGTATATTCAACAATTTAAACTGTGAATCAACTTTCCCATACTTGACTCTTCACTTGCTCATAAAGGCTTTTTCTTAGTGTTCTCACATTTTGTTTTTCATTTCCCCCCATACTTTTATTGGAGGCTCTTAGAGCTCTTATCACACTCCATACATTAATCCAGCGTGTCCAGCACATTTGCGCATATGCTGCCATCATCATTTTCAAAGCATTCTCTTTCCACTTGAGCCCCCGATATCAACTCCCCATTTCTTCCCCTTCCCTCACCTGACCACCCTCCCTCCCCTTGATAGATTATTATTTTTGTAGTCCTCCATAGCCCCTCTCCCACTTTTCCATTATTCTTCCCCCGGGAGGGGGTCCTAGTTGATCTTTGTGATCAATTTTCCCTTCCTCCCCCACCCTCCCTCAATCCTCCTGGTATTTCTACTCTCATTGTTGGCCCTGAAAGGTTCATCTATCCTGGATTCCCTGTGCTGCAGGCTCTAATCTGTAGCAGTGTGCATGTTCTGGTCTAATCTGATTTGTGAGGTAGAACTGAGGTCATGATAGTAGGGGGAAGGAAGCACCAAAGAAGTAGAGGAATATTATGTGAGTTTCATTGATGCTATACTGCACCATGACTGACTTGTCTCTTCCCTGTGACCCCTCTGTGAGGGGATGTCCAATTGTCTACAGATGCGCATTGGGTTTCCACTCCTTGCCCCCCACCCCCCGATTCACATTGGGTATGATTTTGTTCTGGGTCTTAGATGCCTGATACCTGATCCCATCAACATCTCATGATCACACAGGCTGGTGCGCTTCCTCCATGTAGGCTTTGTTGCTTCTGAGCTAGATGGCTACTTGTTTATCTTCAAGCCTTTAAGACCCCAGACCAAAGGCTACTTTTTTTGTTTTTTCCGCATCACTGCCCTGGTGGGAGTACAAAGCCCAGCCTTGCTCCAGGAGAGCTGCTGCTGAATTTGAACCATCAACCCTGTGGGTTGAAGTCCCGCACACAATCACTGTGCCACCAGGGCTCAGCTCCAAAGGCTACATTTTATGCTATGGTGAAAAACTATTTTGATGCCAGGGCTAATACCAAACATTTTAGGCACACAAAAGTGGACCTCTTCCCAAATCATGGAAACTTGGAAACAAGATTATGGCAACACTGTGCTCCTTAAAACAGCACATCTGTCTGAAATAACCCCCGGAAGGTTCCGCGGGGTGCTGGTCAGTAAGCAATGGAAAACCCACCAACTGCTTTGAGGGCGAAAGATGAGGTTGTCTGCTCCTCTAAAGATTGACATCCTTAGAAATCCCAGGGAACGGTTCTCTTGGGTCACTGTGAATTGGAATCAACCCAATAGCCAGGAGATTTGGTGAAGTCCTAGACCACTGAGAGAACCATAGGGAATTGGGGGCACAGTACTGCGAGAGCCAGCCTTGTTCCATTGCTTTGGAGGGGAATATCTATTGCTCCTTCCTTGTCGTGATGGTAAAATAGAACTCATTTGTTCACTAGCTTGCCCTCAAATATACTCACCACAAATCTCAAGGGCTTCCTTGAAAATATTCTTTGCTTCCTCTGAATTAAACCTAGATTAGACCATGAAAAACAAACAAATGCTCCCTTAATGATAAACAAAGAGAAAACACTCCCCTGATGGAAGAAGTGTGCCAAAGGCTCTCTTTCTAGCATTCTGTCATCTTAAGTAAAACAAGCAAAGCTGCAGTGTTCATTACCTTAGGCTAGAAAATAGTAAGCAATTATTAACTGCTATTAAAGGGAGCTGTAATTACAGTTTTCCAGGGTATGTGGTTCTCTCCTCCTCCTCCCCGGCTCCCCAACTCTGCTTGCTGCCGTTGTTTCTTCTTGTTTTTTTTTTTTTTTTAATGTGCCAGGAATTCCAACGTATCTTCACCCTGTTCTAATTTAAAAAGTCTCT
The DNA here is from genome assembly GCA_004026705.1 of Nesogale talazaci. Taxonomy (NCBI): domain Eukaryota; kingdom Metazoa; phylum Chordata; class Mammalia; order Afrosoricida; family Tenrecidae; genus Nesogale; species Nesogale talazaci. The sequence goes on from PVJH01000661.1 coordinate 44,935, forward strand.
CGTGATCTCTAGCCCCTGGCATTTCCTACCCTCCCAGGATTAATAGCATCACTTATCTACCTAAAATAAACAAGGAGCCGCTTCCAGGACAGCTGGAGACCTTGAATGATCTTGGCCACAACACATCTGTCTCCAGAGATGTGAAGCCAGGCAACTCGTAGGCACCGAGAACTTTTCACAACAGAAGCAGCTCCGGCAGCTGCCTGGTGGCGGTGGCATATAAGACGTAGAAAAGACCAGCTACTCGGATCTCACATCAGACCTTGAGAAGGGATCTTGTTTCCTGATGAAGAAGGCCATTTGGAAAGGGCTATTCCCTCTTGACACTGTTAACCCCCACGATTCATTTATAAGAACTGCACTGAGTGTTGTTCGCAGAACACGATGACAGACCAACACGATGCAAAGATATTGGTACCACTTACCGTCTTGTCTTCCTCTGTGGATTGCCAATTTAATTGAATTAAAAATGAATGCTAAAAATTAAATTAATATAACATGTCTCTGCTGAATTTGCCTATTTAACTCTCAGCTGACTGAAATAAATGGCTTGGGTGACATCCTCAAAATACTGGTGTGCGGTACTAGCGTATCCCTAGAATGGGCCTTGACGTTAGCTGCGCCACAGGATGGAACCAGAAGCCCGTGTGATCTTTACTGCTTGCAGTCTTGCAGGAGACCCAGCGGAAGCATTACAATCATTTGACTACCTGCTATTCTCTTTTCTCCTCGGCATTGTATGCCATTGACAAGCCAGCTGGCTTGAATGAAGGAAGGGTCCCTTTGGCAGCTCTGGGACTGGCGAGTCAAAACACGCACGAAACATTGCCTTTATTACCTGACTAGCTATGCGACTAGAGCGTATTTCAACGCCATTCACTCATTCACCAGTATTAGCTGCGCGTCTGTCGTGACTGGGGAGGCAGGCAGACGGAAGGACCATAGGTTTGCAGTCCAGGCACACCCCATGATACACTCGAGGAGGAATCTTGAGGGGAAACTAAATGGAGGAGAAACGGTTCTTTGATTTTAGGGGAGGTTTTACGGAGTAGTTAAGGAATCCGCAGGAGGCCTGGTGGCACAGAGGGGAAAGCTCTTGCCCACTGCCTTCAAGGGGAGAGAAAGATCCAGCCATCTGCTCCCATGAGGGTGCGTCCTTTGAAACCTCTGTGTGGGATCTTACTCAGTCCTGCAGGACTACTGAAAGTCGACCTCCGCTCAACGGCGCTGCACCACCATTTTAATACTCAGCAGAGTAAAGACTGGATAAAGAAGAAAAAATAGAGAAGGGGGAAGGGACGGGGAATGAGGGGGAGAAGAACCTAGTGGGGACAGGGCCTCCCAAGCAGAAAAAGCTTGATCAGAGACAGCCTCTTGAGAGAAGCACCATTACTTGTTGTGAGTTGAATTTTAAGATATCCCTCCATTGACTGGCATGTCTGCGTGAGCCTCTTTGGGTCATCCAGAGAAACAAGCTTAGATGCCAGGGGTCTGTCCTGGGTTACAAGAGAATTTGGTAGCATATGTGGATCTGGGTCTTAACAGTAAGCAGATGCTATCAGTGGTATTTGAGTGGGGGCTCAGTTGCTCCCCCCGGGAGCAGAGGCAATATTAGGTGCAGTCAAAGCCGTGAAAGGGAGCAATGGTGGTCGGGTGGTGAGTTTCCACCTTCCAGACAGGAGATCCGGGCTCAGTTCCTTCCTGCGGCCCCCCATGTGTGTGGTTACCAACAGTCTCTTAGTGTATTACTCTGAGGATGAACCCTGCTGACACAACCAAGCTTCCAGAATGAAATGGAGGAGGAAGGAAGGCTGGCAGTCTCTTTTCAACCAAGGTTCCAGAATGAAATGGAGGAGGAAGGAAGGCTGGCAGTCTCTTTTTGAAAGTCAGCCAGTGAAAATCTGAAAATCCCAAGGGTCCAATTTACATCTGGTCACGGGGTGGGGCTGGACCACTGTGTTTCATCCTACTGTGATGGGGTCACTATGAATTGGGGCGATCACCAGAAGTCAGGAGCAACTCAAGAGCAGCAAATGACAACAGCAAAACCAACTCCCAAACCAAATTCACTGCCATTGAGCCTGGGCCACCAATGCACTCTCTATGTGGCTCTTCTGGCTTAAGAGGTCTGGTTCCATCTGGGTAAGCCCAGTGACCCGATCCAACGGGGAAGGCCTATTCCCATGTGTTTTCTAACATGGTGAACGTTAACAGGAGGAAAAGCCCTGTGCCTCTCTAACCAAGCAGACCTGTGGATCACAGCCTCATGTGCACTCACCCTGCCAGCAGGGCTCTGACAGCAACTGTGTTGGTCTGGGTAGACGAGAGAAACAAGTTCGTAAACATGCATATGTATATAAGGGAGAGGTTCATATACAAGAGGAAGGAAACATTGAGAAAGCAGCCCAACCCAATCCACTCTGAGCCCACAAGTCTGATATTAGCCCATATGTCTGATACCAGTCTATAAAGTCTTCTTCAGATTCACAATGAGGCACATGTAATGACGCCAGGACAATTACCGGTCAGTGGGTGCAGAGTCTTGTGTGTCCATGATGGTAGAAGTAGTTCTGTGCTAGCAGGGGGCTCTCTGTGGCTTTTCCAGTTTCTCAGCACTGATAGGAGTCTCTGGCTCAGAGGTCTGGTTCCATCAGGGTAAGCCCATGTGGCTTCTCCTCCTGCTCTTCCAGTTTCCAGACTCAGGCTCTGTCAGCATGCTGCCATGTTGTCTCAACAAACCTATCTATCTTCATTGACCATGTTGACTTGCCAGTAGAGTGTCTCCAAGGGGCTGAGAGGGGACTCTTTTATCTCCAATACATTCACATTTCCCAGAATTCTCAGGAGAAAGCCACACAGAGCTCTCATTGGCTATCTCCAGATTTACAGGTTAGATCTCATCCCTACACTCCCAATCCTGAAACTGACAAGAGTACATGACTGCCACAGCAACCTGCAGTGAAAAAATTGCATCTACAGAAACAAAACAAAACCAGTCAACAGCAACCACCACCACAAAAAGGGGGTGGGAGCATGGGAGCATGGGAGTGGACAGAAACAAGATGAGTACTTCTGGAAATCAAGCTAAGACAAAGGGGCTTCCTCTGCTCCATCTCTGGCCATCCCTCCTCATTCTGAGCTTTGCAAGAAGGGTGCAGGGTCATGATACTTGGCCACCAATTGCATATGATGGAACCTGGAGTCTTGTTCATCAAGGACATGACAGGTCTACTGTGGAGGTGCTGTGAGTCCCCGTAGACTCCCTCCTCCCCAGGCTCACTGGATCGTGCTCCCCAGCTGTTGGTGGTCAGGAAACGATAAACATGAGCATAGCTGCAGAATGACAGTATTACAGAGAGCTGCATGTGTGCCGCTGCTCTGTAAACAAGGCTCATGCATCGAAAAATCACCACGAGGAACAGGATACGACCTTTTCCTCAGAGCATACTGCAGTCTGGTTCTCAAATGGAAATGATCTATTTATAAGAATGACTTTGTTTCCGCCCCCCCTCCCCAAATCAGGCAACTATAGTCTCTGAGAATAGCTCCGGGGAGAAGGGTCATGCTAAATTAGCTTTGGGGGTGGGGGGTGGGCGGTGGAGGGCTCTGAGCCTGTGAACTTGGTTAATGCTCTCCCCCAAGGCTGCCGACTGAGGAGACTCCATCTCCTGGTGTATTTTTTGTGGTGCTCAAGAAATAAATCCGGGCCTCTCACCCTACCCCAGCCCAGCCCGGATCATTGTCTGAGTTGTTCCTCTCTTTCCACCGGCCACTGCCCTTAGGGATAAACTGGAGAGACCGGTGCATACTGGGGTATTCAGCACATGGCCAGCCCCTACTTTGGAAGGTTCTTGATACTGACCCAATTGAATGCAGGTTGTGTCAGCTCGCCTTTCTCTGCAGACCGCCCCCCTCTTTGGTGGGTCTAATTCTAGTTCAATAACTGGTCCCAAAGACCTGCGAGACAGGACTCAGACAAGTCCTTGCGCCCCAATGTTCAGTACAGCATCTCTCATAATACCTAAAAGATGAGCCAGGCATCCATCAGCAATTGCACGGCTAGCGAAATGTGGTCCATCCATACTATGGGCTCTTCCTCAGCCCCAGAAAGAACGAAGTACCGACACATGCTCTGCTTGAGCCTGGACAATGTCACACTGGATGAAATCAGACAGCTCCCAGAGGACATGTGGAGTGTGATCTTACGCACAGGAAATATCTAGAATGGGCAAATGCATGGAGACAGAAAGTAGCTTCGTGGTCACTCGGGGCTGCAGGGAGAGGGAAATGGAGAGTCATTGCTTACTGAGTTCCTAAGTTACTAAGCAGAGTTTCTGCTTAGGGTGATGAAAAAGCTTTGTATCTGTAATTTGGATGTGTGCAGGCAATTCCCAACTCAAGGCCTCCAGCTTGTTCCCACAATTGTTCCCACAATTCCTACATTATAGCTACCTGGTGACGATACACGTCAGAAGTCTCATCTTTCTCCCATCGAATGGCTGGCTTGTGGTTGGAACTGCTGATCTTGAGGATAATAGATGAATGCCTAATCTCCAGACCACCAGGGCTCCTGATGAAAAAGCTTTGGAAAGACGTTGGAAATCTCTATTGCTTAACTGTTGACTAAACAGTCGCTTGTATAATGTGCTGAATGTCACTAGTGTCACTGAATGGTTCACTTGAAATGGTCAAATTGGACATTTTGCTATATACATTTTTCACAGCCAGAAAGAAAAGAGTACATTTTAAAAATTCAGGGTTTTTTTTTTTTTTTTTTGCCATTAGTTGATTCCATCTCCCGGTGCTCTCCAGTGAGCAGAGTAGAATTGTGCTCTACGGGGTCTTCATGGCTGATTTTGGGGAGTGAGACAACCAGGACTTTCAAACACTCAATTGATTATACCACATTAAAAAACAATCAGGGCTCAATCGAATGTAAATGTCTAGAAAATAATGATGGCAACCTAGGTACAAATATGTTCATATAATTGATATATGGATGGCCATAAGAGCTGTAAGAGCCCCCAATAAAATCTTTTAATTAAAAAAAATCTTTAACTGAGTAAATGCCATGCTTCATGAATAACAGAAGATTCCTTTTCCTTCTTTTGTCCTCATGCCACCCAGCCCTTGTCTCCCTTTCCACTGCCCTGGGCTTCCCAGCCTCTGGTTGCCCGTGATCTTGGCATCCCATTGATTGAGACAGGTTGGGAGAGCTTCCCCTGCTTCCTCTTCCTACACTCTAGTACATTCTCCCCTTCGCCAAAGGGAGTCGCTGACCTGAGCAGGTCTGGGGCTGTTCTTTTCGGCTCTTCATAATTGTCTACTTGGTTTTCATTTCTTCTCCCCCCAAATGGATGAATCATTTTTCTCTTGACCCTGAAATGGTCGGTCTACCCCTGACTCCCTCAGAGAGGGGGGCCTGGCGACTCTATCTGTCCGCCAGGATTCCTTGTTTACTAGTCTGCATTACTAGCAGATCATCAAAGGACCAGGACCCTTGGCTTTGGGCTGTCACATGAGGACAGACATCTCGATTGCTTAACTGCTGACTAAACAGCTGACTGGAGGAAGTGAGTTCCTGGGAACAGACAAGGTTAGTGAAAGGAGTGGCCATGACCCTGAGATTGAAAAGGACACAGCCAGATGATTTACCTCACTGCTTTTCCTGATAAGCGTGCACATCGCCCCACAGAGAGTCTCTAACGTGTGTTCAAATGGAAATGAGAAAAACAGAGCATTGATATACAACAGAGGTACTAGTTATTCAAGACTGTTGCATCATTGTTTTTGCATGAACAGTTCCTCTCTATGTGGCCGTTTCATAACAAGTGTGCCAAAGGTTGGGTGTGTATAAAGCCAGGGAAGCCTGCATGGGGCACAACCCGTGCAATGTCACAGAGGTGGCAACGTGAGTGGCCTCACGACCAACCCTACCTCTGCCTCTCCACCTGTCCTTTTAGCCAGCCCCGCCTATAGTCACACACGTTTCTCCCTGCCCAGCTGATTCGGCCTATCAATGACTCAGCATGACGTCTGTCATTAAGTCCAATATCTAGGCACTGTTCATGTCTGTCAACACAAATTGACAACAAGCGTGGAACACCCATGAGTCATTCCAGCCCATCGGTAAATAGGAAGCTGTTCCCTGGAAAAATGACATGGTTCCCCCAGAAACCCTGTCTCTGCAAATTTTATTAAGATGTTGCAGCGACAGGAAATGATTGTTCGTGGGGCAGGTTTTCCGCTGAACTTTTCTTTCTTCAGGAGCATGTCCCAAGTGGAGCCCAGAGAGAGTGAAGACATCAATTACCCTCCTCCCATTTCCAAAGACCCCCTTGTCCCTTCCTAATGGTGGCATTCATCCCAAAGCCCCAGAAGGAGTCAGAAAACACTGTGGGATTGATTGTGTGTGATAGTTTTCTTGACTTATTTTTCCCTCCAAGGAGAATCCATCATTCTTTGCAATAAAATTCTTCGCTTCTTGCTACTCCAACCCCAAGACATGGGTTAGAACCAGAGTTATTATTTCCCAGAAACCTCACAAAGCATATCTTAGGTGATATATACAACTTTCTCCAAGTGTCATAGGAGAGGTATCTGGGTGGTGTGGATGGTTATGCTCTCAACTGACTGAAAAGTTGGCAGTTTGAACCCATCCAGGGGTACCTCAGAAGAAAGGCCTGGCAATCTACTTCCTAAAGCCTTGAAAATGCTATGGAGCACAGTTCTACTCGGTACACATGCAGTGCCAGGAGTTGGAACCGATGAGATGGCAGCCGGTGTCTGTTGTTTTCATGTACGTTTCATGGGAGTGAGGTCGAGTGTGTTACCTTAGAGGGGAATGACCTAAGGGAGCTGACTTCTCCAGCCAAAGTGCTTATGCCAGTGAACGTACAGAGGGCCTTCCTTCTGACCTGCTCTGGAGATTTTTCAGTCCAGGAAGGGATGCTGCCATCCTCTTCTGAGCCGCCAACACCTCTGTGCAAAAGGGACAGTGACTATTGGTGTGTTCTGGCCCCTTCCTGAGAGAAGGCTGGTGCACTGTCAACAATCCTCATAATTATTCCTGGGTCCTGTCCCCCAGGAGTACTCCTGCCTTCGAACTCTGGCTTTTCATGTGCCCACTGCACATAACACACATTGCTACAGGGTTGGGACTGGCATTGTGAACTGCCATCAAGTTTCCTCTGACCCATGGTGGCCCAGGACACCAGGATGAAATGCTGCCCAGGTTTGCACCATCTTCACCACGATCGGCACGCTGAGTCCTTTGCAATGGCCACTGGGTGTTTGCAGTGCTCCCCAGCTAAGGACCTCACCTCCCAGCAATAGATCGGAAAGTACTCTGTTGTAATCTGTGGCAGTCACTAATCTGGTATCAGTTTCAGTAGGAGTAGAGTCTAGCCCGTCAATCTGGAGATAGCCAATGAGACCACTATACAGGCATGGCTTTCTCCTGAGACTTCTGGGAATACTGGCCGTATTTCACCCTTTGAGGTGAGAGACTCACTACTCAGTCCCTTGGAGATGCTCTACTGACAAGACACAAAGCTGACTCCCTGTGAGACCTCCTGGAGGAGAAGTCACATGGACTTACCCTGATGGAACTAGAACTCTGAAGCTGGAAAAGTCACGTAGAGACTCTGGCCAGTGCTGAGATGCTTGAGAAGCCCCAGAGAGACCCCTGTCAGCCCTGAGATGCTTCTACCACCACTGGATACTCAAGACTGCACCCACTGGCCTGTGATTGTCCTGGTGTCACTGCACATGCTTTGTGAGTCTGAAGAGGACTTATGGATTTGTATCAGACATATGGGGAAATATTAGATTTATGACTTTGGACTGGATGAGGATGTTTTCTCAATGTTCATTTCCTCTTGTATATAAACCTCTCCCTTATATACATATTCATGTTTGTGAATTTGTTTCTCTACCCAGATGACAAATATTAGGATGGAAACATTGACACAGAATGCACAGCAATTGAGGTAAATGTCACATTCTAAATTAATGAATGAGTTACTTGTGATAACATTCATTACAATAAGAGACACTCTTCATAAACACTTGTATTAAGATGGACTTTTTCTATCCTAGTGGAACCTGTGAACAAACAGAGAAGCTCTTATTGGAGATGCATTCACACTGAAGAAAAGGATCACTGAAGGTGACTCTTCAGCTGATCCAGAACCTATTTTTAAATCATTTCCCCCTTTAAAGTATTATAATCTTACTAAATCATCTCAAGACATGTCTTCAGAGATAGTCTCATGGGTTGAATTTTGTCCTCCAAAATAATGAGTCAAGTTGGCAAGGCTATGATCCCCCCATATTGTGTAGTGGTCCTTCCCTTGTGACATGATGTAATCATCTTCCATTTGGGGGTATGTGCTGTAAATCTTCACCTTCCCTTTGTGATATGATGTAATCATCTTCCATTTGGGGGTATGTGCTGTAAATCTTCACCTTATATACTAATGAGGCAGCCATAGGAGGGATTGTACTGTACCCACTATAAGCGAGTGGGACTCAAACTTCACATCAATTCAACTAATACCCTTATTCAAGCACGCAAGGTATGCCCTTACTCAAGTCACCCTCTTGCTGGAGACGCACCTTTTATTTGACCCAAGATCGAAGGAAAGAGACATGAGCAGAGAAGAGGGAGCTAACTACAACCCAGGAAGAAGAACCAGGAGAGGGGCATGCTCTTTAGACCTGGGGTCTTTGGACTGAAGAGACCTTCTAGACCCTGGGAAAAATTGTGCCCAGGATATGTGGAGATTCCCAAGGAGTTAGTAAGTAGAAGCTGAACAGACAGCCATTTTCCTTCACTTCCTTTAAAGAGAAAGAGAATCTTCCCCTAGAGTAGGTGCCCTGAATTCAAACTTCTCGCCTCTTCCACTGTGAAGAAAGCAATGTCCGTCTGTGGTATTGTTGTGATAGCAGCACTGGACAATTAAGATGTACACACATAGCCATAGATAGCTTTAGTGATTTTCCTATGTGTTTTTAACTCACAATGTCAAACAATATGCTAGGTTTGGAGGCAGGGAATATGTTTCAGGGCCCAAAGTTATGTCCATGGAAAGAGAGCCATAAGAATACTGTAAAGACCCTGCCAGCACCAATTGGAATGAAAAATACTTGGGGGAAAAAAAAGGAAGAATCTTCATTAAGATAATGTATATATTTAGATAATTTTATTGGGGGCCTGTACAGTTCTTATTAATGCATTCATCCATCATGTCAAGCATTTTTGTTCATATGCTGCCATCATCGTTTTTAAAGCATTTTTTTCTACTTGATGCCTTGGTATCAGCACCTCATTTTTCCCCTCCCTCCGCTACCCTCCCTCCCTCATAAACCCTTGGTAATTTATAAGTCATTATTGTTTCCATGTCTTTCACTTTTTTGTTGTCTATCCCCCAGGTTGGGTTATATGCGGATAATTGTGATAGTTCTCCCTTTCTCCCCCCACCTTTCCTTACCCTCCTGGTATGGCTACTCTCATTATTGGTCCTGAGGGGTTTATCTGCCCTGGATTCCCTGTGTTTCCAGCTCTGATATGTACCCGTGTACATCCTCTGCTCTAGCTGGGTTTGTTTTGTTTTGTTTTGTTTTGGGGGGCATCACTGCCCTCTGGTGGTGGGAGTAGGAGGCCCAGCCTTGCTGCTGGATTTGAACCTCCTACCCAGTGGGCCGCAGTCCCGTGCACAACCACTACGCCACCAGGGCTCAGCCTGGGTTTGTGCGGTATAATTGAGGTTATGATAGTGGGGGGTGGGAGGTGGTGGCAAGCATTAAAGAGCAGGGACAGAGTTTTCATTAAGATACTAGATATTTTTTAAGAATGGAATGAAATCATTGTTATTACCTTGCAGTCATTCATCTTACACAAGTCTGCGTTATTGCTCAGTTGTTTGTTAATTGACTTGTTTTCATGCTGTATCTTTGCTCTTTGTCTAAACTTTTATGCTCTGAGAGAGCAAGGATTGAGGCTAGGTTAGGGCATTGCATAAAGTAGGTGACCAATGGATACAGCCATTGCTGCTACTGATACTTCTGGTGTACCCTTATGCACATCAGTGATGAATATGTGGCCAAGTCCAATCATCCAGTTTCCAGTCTGAAGTTCTTCTCTGAAGGTTTTCATGTTGAATTTGCCAAAGGACACTTAACACTTGGGGGCGGGGTGGGGGGTGTCCAAAACCTGAAACTCACTGACTTGGTCTCAAAGTGGCCCACTTGGACAGGGTAGAACTGCCCCCTTGGGTTCCCAAGGCTGTAAATCATCATGGGCTCAGAGAGCGTCAACTTTCTCCTGCAGTCTGACCGAGACCCCACTCTGCCGCTAGGGCAGCTTGACCTGCTGGAAGCAGAGCCATATCACAGCAACAAGCTTCCCAGGCTTCCAAGGAGAGCTGAGCTGAAGAGCTGTTGTCGCAGACTGATGGATATGTGACGGGACCCGTGGATCCCGGAATGCTGGGGAGGAACATAAAACAGTACCAGGATAAAGGATACGACTACATCTGGTAGAGGGATATATAACCACAGGATCTGGAAACCGCTTGAATGAAGAGAAGAAAGGTATGTCCCTGTAGGCTCTCCAAGTGTAGATTCTCATGGGGTGGCTAGGTTAGGGCATTGAGGGAGGTGGGGTGGGGGGGTGGGGAGGGGTGGGGCGCTCCAAGCTACCTGGCCTGCGTCTAGAAATTAAGGAGTTGTTTATAAGCAGTGGTGGTGGCACAACATAGAGAGAAATGATCACATCACATCAAGGTCTACGAGGAAGCCCCCAGACTCTCTGAACCTGGTCTCTTACTCCATTCAGCTGTCAGGGAAGCTGCCAGAAGAGAGGGGTTGCCTACCTTCATTTGAGTTTTTCAGAACATCATGGATTGTGAGGATGGTTTTGCAGGGCAAGTGTACAAACAGCCAGGAGTGGCCACTTAAGTCGAAAGTGGGAGGTTGGAAGAGTGAAGCCTTTATGGGAGAGAAGGTCAACATTCATGAGGGAGGAAAAAAAGAAGTGGCATGTTGGGGGTAGGAGAGTGGTGGAGGAAAAATTTCCAAAGTATGCTGTTGGTCAGACTCAGGAATGCGTCTGAATTAGCAAAGAAAGTGAGCAGGGAGGTCTGCTTCCTGGGCAGGGCCAGGCAAGGGAAGGGCTCCCACAAGGACCGGTCTGCAGCGACAAGGGGCTTTGCCCAGAGTCCTGCAGAACTCAGGGAGCTCTGGAATTGTCTTTTCAAATTGGACTGGTGCCTACAGAACTGTGGAAACAAAACAAAACAAAAAACGCGTGTCTTGAGGGGCAGCTCTCTTTCAAACCCTACAGCAGATGCTCTGTAGAGTTCACCCATTCTATCTCTGGGGTGCTATCTCAGGTCATGAATAATAAATCACAGGTAGCCACGCTGGGAGGAGCCCCTGAGCAGGCAGGCAGTTAATGCTCCACTGTTTCTGGAGAACTCTAGTGATTTGAACCCACCCAGGGAGTCTCCGAAGAAAGGCTACTTCCGAAAGGCCACAGCTGGAAAGCCACCCTGGAGCCCCACACCTGGAGCCACTGGCAAGATCCTCACCGGTGAACTGAGATGGCTCTTTGTCCGTTGACCCTCCCTGACCAGAGGCTTTGTCCATCCTTCTCTGAGTTCACTCTGTGCCTCAGGAATCTGGCACCCAGGAGCTGCGTCCACACCGTGGTCTGGTTGCTGACTGGGGTTGGCAAATGGGAAGTATCAGAAGTTGGGGGCTGAGCCCCGGTGGCGTAGTGGTTGTGCGCAGGACTGCGGCCCACTGGGACGGAGGTTCGATTCCAGCAGTGGGGCTGGGCCTCCTACTCCCACCGCCGGAGAGCAGTGATGCCCAAAAGAAAAAACAAAAAGCAGAAGTTGGAAGACAAGAGAGGATAGGGCAGTCTATGTCATTCCTATGCCCCTCTGCTTCCGTGCCTCAACGCTGATCCTTGCGGGGGTTCCCCACGGTCAGTTGTCTCTTGATCCCACTCAGGCTACTTCTCCCGCTTCCCCCTTCCGGCCTCGACTCGAAGAGCTTCTCACTGTGGCCCCTGCTTGTTCCCTTAACCGGGTCCACACCTCCCTCTCATTATCTCCACCCGAAGAAGTAAGTTCTGCTTCCTTCCAGATCCAGAACCCATAGCACTAATGACATCTAGTGTCATGTGCCGCGCCCGGATGCCAGAGTCTTCTATGGACACTACCTCGTTCACACTTCCCGAACCTTCCTGACCAGGCTGAGGCAGAACAACTCTAAGAAACGTGCCCAGTCACTGAGTAATCTGTAAGTGGCAGAGCCAAGGTTGAAGCTCTGAGCACCAAACCAGTGGTTTCTCCTGCCTCTTTCTTAGCTTGCCGTCACTTCCCAGGAGCATAGCTAAGAATGGAAGTTGGGGGGACAAAGACAGGACTTTTCCTCATCTATCTACTCAAATAGTAAGGAAACTATCTGCCAGCACTTAGTTGGAAGTCAGTAGTTAGATATTCTCCCTGGAGCTCCTAGCTATCTGAGATCATAGATAGAGATGACCCCAGCTATTGGGATGAGGGTTCGCTTCCTTTGAAGCCTGCGGCGGATTCACATGCTGTTAATGATCTCTAGTCTAACCTGCTTAGCCACATCCAGGAGTCTGATCTTGTCACATGGGACCCTGACACCTCCCCTTCCTATAACGTGTACCTATAGCACAACTCTTTCCTGCGACGTATGTCCTTAACCTGTTATTAGCGGCCTGACATGGCTACAAAGGGTATATAAGGATTGGACATAATAAAGAGGCTCTCTCTCCTGCTTCTCACGCGCGGCTCTCCCACCATCAGCGCCGGATGCTCCCAGCCCCTCTCTCTCATGGAATCCCTTCTCCCACTCACTGTCCCTCCATGGTGGGCCACCAGATGAGTCTTTGGTGAGCATGCTACCATGATGTGAAATATGTCTCAATCTTATGATTTCTCTCTGTCTCATGCTCTCTATAACTTTACTATAATAAATAATAATTATCACTGCACAAATGCGCCTATCGAATCTGCGATGTATGTATCGGAGGCTGGCCTTTCTCTGATAGAGGTTGTGACCCCACGGGTGCTTAAACAGGTGGCCAAATGACTCAGACACTAAAGCACATCCCTAGGAAAAAACGTCACAGACCCACTTTATTCTTATGCCATGCTTCATTCCAATAGGATGTTGGATTCGACTAGAGTTTCTGATACAAAGACAGTGGATGTGTTTTATTTCACATTAAAATAGTATTTAATATTGAAAACTGCAAATTAGGTAGGGGTTTACATTTCAGATCATTAGTTTTGTGTCCAACAGCTTAAATGACCTACTGCCAATAGCCCTACCCCACTGAAATGGACTCATTTCAGAAAGCTTTTCAGCCTTCCCCTCTACAACTCATGAAAGTCATACATGTCCGTGGAACTGGCTCATGACCTCCCTGGGTGTCGGGGGAGAGCTGTGCTTCTCAGGGCTGACAGGGGCTGGCTTTGGGACGTTGATCCCTAGGCCTGTCTTCTGAGGAACCACTGGGGGTCTCAAATCTCCAGGCTTTCAGTTAGCAGCTGGACATGTGAATGGTTTTCACCACCCAGAGCTCCTTTTCATCCTGAAGGCTATTTTATACAAGTTCACATTTAACTGGGGTGATCTTCAGGTGTCTGGAACCCTGATTTTCCAATCCCAATAGTTGTCAACCTTGGCTGCACCAAAAAAAAAAATCAGTTTGAAATTTTTTGTTTGTTTGTTTTTTAAACACTATCTCTATGCTCAGACCATATACCAGACTAGTGCAAGCAGAACTCTGTAGTCAGGACCCAGGCACTGATAGATGTTTGAGCTCACTGATGAGTGGAATGTGCTGTCATAGCTGAGTGCTAGTGCATTCAGCCACATTCCTGAGCTGAGGTATGGGCAGGCAGAGGTATGGGCAGACAGGATTGTCAGGGACATGCAACAGTTGACAGACAAACCAGGGGTAAAGAGAATTCATGGAAAGTCTGCATGAGCACCAGGTCAAGAACAAAAAGGTTTGTAAGTTGTTCCCCCAAACCAAAACCTAACCCAAATCAGTTGCTACCAAGGTAATTCTAACTAAGGGAAATTTCATGTGTATGTAGTATAACTTCTCTATTGGTTTGTTTTGTCTTTTGTTTTTAACAGTTTTATTGACATATAATCCACATACAATATAATTCAGAATATTAAAAGGACTTGTGCAATTATCACCACTGTCAATTTTAGAACACTTTATTCATTTTATATTCATCATTACTAGCTCCTTTTCCTTCCAGTCTCCCCTGATATAATCCTGAGAAATTATTAATCTAGTTACTCTCTATAAATTTACTTATCTAGGATTGCATATAAAGAATATCATACTGTGCCACCCCTTGCCAAAAAAAAAAAAACCCCACTCAACAACAATAACAAAAGAAAACACAACTTAGAAAAGCCTCACTTTAAAAGAAAGCAGAAAATAAGAAAAACTAAAACAAGTTAAACATGGGTCAAAGAGAAAACAAATGACAAAATGTTAACATTTAATCTAGCCATATCTGTATGGATTCACTTTCTGATGTACTCTATCTGAGGGAAAGGCTTTTCATATTCTGATTAATAGTCTGCGGGGAATCAATTAAAGCTTAATCCCTGGGGGAAGTGGGTCTCTGCAAATGATTCTGGGAGTTTCACTGTGTTCCGTAGCCTTCTGTAAGCCAAGTGCTCAGAATTTAAGTTCTAATACGTTTCTCTCCTCTGATCTTGGATTTTATTATTTACAATCCTTGGATCACAGGAACTGATGAGAGTTCAGCTGACATATAATTTAAATAGTTGCCTGTTTTAAGGCACATTTTTAAGACCCCAGATGCTATTCTTTCTGGCAGTCGGCCACCATCTCATTTCTGCACCACATTTGTTACAGCACTCCTATCATCAGTGATCCTTTCATGAGGGCAAGTATTAATTGTTCATAGGTTAGGGCTTATGGTTCATTATAAACTCCAAATCCATTCATATATTTAAGGTGTATCTATATACCTGTCCCATTTTAGTGACCGCATCATCAGTTTTTAAAAAGCAAATATCAATAATCTTCATAGGGCTTTTGGTAATTCTAAGAATATATCATTAAACTTGCCATTGGTATAGAATTTAGAATAGTATTCGGATAGGGGAAATTTTCATATCCGAGAAAGGTTTTTTTTCAACTAAAACAACTCCATAGAACCTTCAAACTGCCCCGACCCAAAATAAAGCAAGACAAGGCAAGACAAAACCCTGAACTGAAACCCATTGCCATCTAGCCAGTTAAATAAAACACAAGGACTACAGGGCAAAGTAAAACTGCTTCCCAGGGTTTCTGTGACTGCACGTCTTCACTTGAGCAAACACAGCCTCATCTTTCCTCCGTGAACGAGCTGACCTTTTTGGTTAGCGCTGCAACTATGACTCATTACACTACCATGCCTCCAACTGCGGGCCCCCCCTGCCCCCCTGCCCCCAGTCCTTTACTTTTTTTTTCCCCTCTGAGGGTACCTTATGATAGCATGATGCTATAGGAAATATTATATCTTAAGTGCATTTTCCAGATACTCATAGTTCTTCTTGTTCAAGCGTAAAACTTAACAAGGGAAGCTTTTGGAGTACCAAGTTCTCTAAAAGGTATGCATTTCCTCAGTTTCACACTTGCTCTTAGCCAAAAGGCCGAGAAGCAATTCATTTCCTTGGTTTCAAAGAGCAAAGTATAGTGATAATAATTTCATCTTTTTTATCGGTGACTGAGGACACTGGTCCCCATTAGTCTATATTGAATGACACCCGCTAGCCTGTTGTTGAAACTGAGTTCCCTGCTCTTGAGTCACCATCCTGGATGACCTTGTCACGATGTTCTGGTCCCTCCTGGATGACTAGACAAAGGCAAGAACACATTGGGCCACAGGAAAGCTCAGCGATGGGGCCGGTGTCTTGTTCTCTTGGAAGCAACCAGGGACACAAGGAAAGGGGCTCTGTGGATCTGAATGGGGGACGCAGTCTTTCAGCTGTTGTTGTTGGTTGCTTCTTTTGGATTGGGGCTGGAACCTTCCAGCAATCTGTTTCTGACAGCAGACCAAACAACTCTCATTGCTTTCTGATGTTTCTGATGGCTGGTCTCTCTGTTTACGTGCTTGCTTGTGGGGGGCTGAGGGTATGATGTGATGATGACTTGTTCCTGCACAGTGAAACTGGCCCTCTTCCAGGGTCTGGCCAGTAGCACACTGCTGTCCCTACAATCAGCTCCAAAGCCAGGGTGCCGACCAGAAAGCCACTCCACCACAAATTGACTGCCACTGAGTGGCTTCCGAGTCATAACACTCCAAGGTAAGGTGTCCCCGAGACTGTACATTTCTAGAGCCAGCAGCCAGCCCCGTCTTCATCCCTTGGAGCGGTTTGTGAGTTTGAACCGCCGACCTTGCCATTAGCAATCAGCCCAATGCCTAGCCCCAAACACCAGTAACCCCTTTAAACCTTACTCTGACCTGCGTACCCCATCCTCCCAAGAGCTGTCTTTTATTAAGTCACCCCGAAAACAAAACTTGCAGCCCAAGTTCACAGGGGATGACCCTTGGGTATCACACAGCGAAAATAATAAAAATATAAATGGTAAGATGAAAAATTGTTTTAAAATGATCAAACAAAAGCTGCTAACCATAAGGTTGTAGGTTGGCATCTACCCAGAGGCACTTTGGAGAATGGTTTGGCTATTAACAACCTGATGGAGCACGGTCCTGGGCTGACACGTCTTGGAGCTGGCATGATGGCAGCTTAGTCCTTTGTTTCCGTCTGGGGTCATTAGCAGGAATGTGACCCTCTTGGAAAATGGACAGCAATGGCCTTGACAGCAATGGACTTCTGCTAAGGTTGGCTGGGCTTTGAGCACAACCTTGGCACTATGGATGTTTTGATCAGATACTTTCCTATGGTGGGATGTGCGGTGCAGTGCAATGCCTGCTCAGAACAGTCGTGGAACTCGACCCAATAAATGCCGTCAGCAAGCTGCCCTCAAAGTCAGGGACAACCAAACACATCTCCAGACATTGCCAACACCAGTTGGGGGACAAAACCACCAGTGAGCATGACAGTGCAATAAAAGAAGGGCCCTTGCCTACAATCTCTGCTGGGCTCTAGGGTCAAGCCACAAAACTGAAGCCTCAATGACTTTCTTGCTGGTACCATTCTTCAGCACTTGGTTGGGAGATGTGTATCAGAATGATGTTTGTGGCGGGGTGGGGAAGGAAGCATTACTAAACCTGCTATGCACAGAGTCCTGGAGTGGTTGGGAACTTCTCAGCAATTCGATTATCCCGAGGTAAAATGAGTCGCGTCTCCTTATAGAATGGGGGGCCTATCCTCTAGCAACTCCTCCAGAACCTGCCCCACATGTCTACCTCCTGCTCTGTCCCCGGTGACTGACTTGGAAGGGCATGGCTGGTGAGCTTCCTTGCCCCATGGCTTCCAGTGGGAAGGGTAAAGAAAAGCAGGTCTGGTGTTTGCTCCCTCTTACCTGCAAGGTCACTATGGGCTGACTGTGCCCCTCAATCAAAGGTTTTAGTCCCTCCAGAGTCCTCTGCCTCCTGGATAACACCATTCCCTTGTGTGCTGAGAGAGTTAGGGACTGGTGACTTCTTTCTACCTTGTGCACCCTGTAGCTAGTCTCTTAGTTCCTATTGCATCAGAATACTTGGGGTATGTCATCTACTTCTCCCCCACCTTTCTTTCCTGTATTTTTATTTAAATCATTTTATTTGGGGTGCATACAACTTTTATGACAATCCATCCATTGTATCTTAAACACATTAGTACATGTGCTACCCTCATCATTCTCAAAACATTTGCTTTCTACTTGAGCCCTTGGTATCAACTCCTCATTTTCCCCCTTCTTCCCCGCTCCCTCCTCCCTCATGAACTCTTGATAATTTATAAATTTTATTTTTTTGCTATATCTTTTTTTATATAGATTTTATGGGGGGCTCTTATAGCTCCCATAACATTCAATACATCATTTGTATCAAACACACTTGTACACATGTTGCCATATTCATTTCCAAATACCCTCTATTTGAGCCCTTGGCATAAGCTCCTCCTTCCCCCTTTCCTCTAGTTTTTTTTTAATTCCAGCTCCCCATATTTCCCCTCCCCACGCCTTCTCCCCCATGAATCCCTAATAATTTACAAATTGTTATTACCTTTTCATATCATACACTGTCCAATGTGTCCCTTCACCCACCTCCTTTAATTTGCACCCCAGAGAGGAGGTCATATGTAGATTCCTGGGATTAGTTTCCCCTTCTACTTTTCTACTGTTTGCTGGCACTAATTCACAAAATGAGGATTATTTTATATCAGGAATTCACGGATTTTCAAAATCTCTTCTAAATCTCAGAGTTCTTGATACTAAGATAGGCATCACTGAGTGCTTCAATAGTCATTCAAACAATAGCTTAAAGAGGTTACAAAAAAAACCTTTTTGAAAGACAATGAATGCTTGCCGTGACTTTCAGTGGAGAAAGTATTCACATATTTAGAATGCCAAAGCTATGTGTTACTGATGGCCTTGATCTTGCATCCAAAAACCACTCCCTCAATCCTCTCCCTCTCTCCCAGAACTCTTGACATTTTTCATGCTCATCAGAATGACTTTCAAAGACTCTAGGCGGTTTCCCAGCCTCAATCAGCAATGAAGTTAGGTATGGGCATGTGACACAATTCTGGCTGAGTCAAGAAGGAATTTGGCAAGGTGATTTCTGATAAAGCTTCACCACTCTTCAAGAGGCCTACTGAGAGACCATGGCCTCTATCCCACCTCAAGACATTGGGGCACGTGGTAGTGACATCTGAAGCAGCATCAGGCATTTTGCAATTATGAGGATAAAACCCAAACCCATTGGCATGGATTGGGTTTTTGCTCAGAGCAACCCTAGATAAGTTTTATGAGAAAGTACACCTTTCTAGGAGGATGAAGCCTCAACTTTGTCCTGCAGAGCAGCTGCTGGGTTTGAACTGCGTAGGAAAGCTTAGCTGCCCCCTACCTTATCGTGACACTAGCACAAGCATAGAGTGACAGAATCTTGGCCCTTGGGCATCTTGGAGCCAAGGAATGAGCCAATCTTGGGGCTGCTATGCTTCCAGAATTTCGTTATATAACTTGTGAAATGTTCTTATTGCTTAAGCTTTTTTAAAAAAGCCATTTAAAAAGCCAACTAGCAACCATCTGTATATGCTTGTTTTTCGGTTGGTACTTGTTCAGTAAGCTGGCGTGAAGACACAGACGTCCCCGCTTCGGAAACTTGTGTAGACCAGGGCAAGTGCTCAGGAGAGGGCAGGCTTTCTTCTTTTTTTGTATCTACATCTCGCTAGGTACCGTCCTTGATGTTTCTACCTGAGGGAGGTTCTAGAGTACTTGTCGATTTACTCGGGGATTTTCACTTCACCAGCTTTTGTGCAAAACCTACTGTGTCAAAAGACCCAGAATCCAGACGGAGTTGGGGAGGGGGGTCCCCTCTGGCAGAGAAGGGGCAAGGGTAAGATGCTAACCTATCACCTAGCAGGTGAGAGGTGCCACTTAACCGTCTGGCTCCTGGAGGCTGAGTTTCGTAATGAGCTGTCATTGTATTTATCACCTAACAATTGCTGCAATCGGAGAAGGTGAGAAAAAACCTGGAAAATATTACCGTGTCAACTGCATTGGTATCTTTATGAAAGATCAAAGATTCAGCACGTGGCCTGTGAAAATGGTTTAGGTTCCTTCCATCCCGTGAATCTGCCTGCCTGCTTCTGACTTACAAGATGACACTTGTTTGGTCACATCACTAAAAGCAGTCGTATTTTGACAATGACCTGCTCTTGACTTTACACACTGTTCAGTCAAAATTACACAGGACCGGTCCAAGAAGCAGTTAAGGAGGACCAGATTGAGACTGAAGGTGTCGCTTGGGGAATGGTTAGCACTCTTTCCAGGTGGAACCCATCACGTGGTGTTTATCTTGAAGAATATGCCATGGAGGCTAACGACTGCTGGAGCCTCTGAGGGGTGCAAATGGTAAACATGGTGTGTTAGGTAGGCTGCTTGTGCCAACATGGTCAAAGAAGATAGGCAGGTCTATTGTGACAACATGGCCAATGAACACATGTGAGAGCAAGTGAAGGGCGGAGATAGAAATGGCTGGGCGAGCCATTTTTTGCCCTTTTTCTTTTGCTCTTGGATCTTTGGACCAGCTGGCTGCCTTGTTTGTCCTGTGCCTCAATCTGTAAGTGACACTACCCATGGGACACCTAATCCGTGGACTGTGTTGCTGTGAGGTCAGGTTCCTTCAACCCCTGCTTCACCACACTCCTTGAATATACATCTCTTGAGCTGGGGACTGTTGGACTCTCATCTGGCTGACTGTGGGTGACCTGCCTCGCTATTTGCTGCTTGTGGCTAGAGAGCCTAAAGTGCTCTGCAGAGGACTCCTTGGCGACCCTCAAGGCTCGGACTGCCAGTGTCCTCACTGTCTCATGCAAGTGAGTGGCATCTAGCTATTTGTACTGCTTTATAGATCAGTTAACTGTTTACTTCTTACATTAGCTATCTTTCTATCTATATAAATTATATAAAAAATATTTAGTGTCCTGGTTTTGTTTCTCAAGAGAACCCTGTCTAACACACACACCTACAGCTAACCCAAAAGGCAAATGCTCCGGTCTACCCAGAAGCAACTTAGAAGAAAGGGCTGGTGATCTACTTCTAAAAAAAAAAAAATCAGTCCTTAAGGATATCCCATGATGTGCAGCTCTTTCGTAAAGAGCTCCCCAGAGCCTCCCGGAGTTAGAGTGGACTAGACCAGAGCTGGTGGGGTACTGCCTGGCTAGTCCATGTTGACTTGCTTACATTGGAAGGAGCTGACAACAGCACATACATTAATCAAAAATGGGAAAAAGAATACAGCGGACAAGTAGACTAGAATGTCTCGAGGCAGTTCTACCTGAGTAGAACTGTTCTCTCTGGGTGGCCAAATGATCTCCTGGCTGTTGCTGTCTGGAGAATCCAACTGATCTTTTCAAGTATTGATGATGATTTGAGTCACCCATAATGGGGGGAGGAGCAAATTCATCCAGGGCACATGACGCCTTGGTCAACTCTGAGAAGACTGTCTTTACTAGATGTTGATGGGGTGTCATCTGGTTGACCTCTGTGACCTTGCTGCTCTCCCTTTTTACTGCCTCCTTGTCAAGCCAACTTGTTCTAGTCACCGAGCCTTCAGCCAGACAGGCCTGGATGCTGTCACTCAGCTTCCTGCTCACTGACTTGCCATCATGTGCATGGTGTCCCCCTCTGGATTCTTGTTCTCCGTCATCGCAATTGATGGAGGAAGCGCTCCCACCCTTTTCCACATAGAGAGATGCTTCCCTGGTTTGCTCTCACCACTGGTTAACTACACATGCTTGAGGATCCACTCGTTTGTAAGTCTTTGCATTTCACTAACTTACTATATCCGAGTTCTTTGATGAGACCAAAGTGACCAGCCTGCCAGGACTGGTAGTTGATTAAAGTTCAGGCTTTTTCAGAGAATGAACCTGTAAATCAGCCAATCCATTCATCTCGATGCTCATAAAATGAGGACACTATTTCCCCAGCACACAAGGAGAAACATTCTTGAAACTGAGGGAAACAGCGGGGAATGAAGATAATGAGACAGCAAAGTTGGAAAACTAAAGGCACATTTCATTGGGATTCAATAGTTTAGTAATTTTTATATCCAATCTGTAAAACCTAAGAAATGTTAGTGAAGTGTGAGGCAACTAAGTAAAATAATATCATCTGAGCACTGCTAGACACCGGCTTTCTCTTCCTCCTCCTTTCTGACTTGATGTGGTGGAGTAGCGTTTGTTAAATCAGCACCAAGTTGGTAGCTATGCAGCAGCGATTCTGATCCCCCCCATCCCCATCCTTTGCTTTGTTATTTGCTTGGGGATGCTGAGGACAAAGAGGCACAGAGGAGCAGAGATTTATTCTCTGGATTGTTCTAGAATCCAGAAGTTCAAATCTATGGGTTGGCAGAACCTTGCAGTTGAGGCAGACCCCTCATTGTCCTTCCTGCTTCTGGTCATGCAGGTGTCCTTGGTTTGTGGCTGCAGCATCATTCTAGTCTCTACCTTTGTTTTCACAAGGCCATTTTTCCCTTTGTGTGTCTGTTCTCCTCCTTTATAAGGCCACCCAGAACCCAAATTCAATCCACTGCCATCAAATAGATTCAGATGCACAGCAATTCCCCGTGTATCAGTACCTCCCCTACTTTAGTATGGTCTCATGTTAGTTAAATGGATAACAGGAGTGCAAACTGTTTTGGGGAGTGGGAAGACACAATTTAAACCATTAGCACCTCCCTAACAGGTAAGACAAGGGGAGAGGGAGACATCAGAAGATTCAAGAATTTGTCCAAGATGCTTGTGACGGATGGAACTGACATGCAGCGTTTAGTTAGTAACACCAGATCGTTCAGTTGAAAAATGAAAAACTCAGACTCCCCTCAAAGTAGTTATATGATAATATCTAGTGGTAATATCATAATTAAAAATAGAGATAGGTGTGTTGCCCAATAGCCATTGAAGGAGCTTGCCTCACCTTATGGCAATGACTCTGTTGGATTTTCCACAAATGGGACCAGGAGGCCACACCTGCCAGAGCCCATTCCCCAACTCTTCATTGACTATTCCAGAAACCTGTTTCTTCTCACATTTCATCTGAACTGAGAGGAGGACAACCTTTCAAGACCTGAGTTCTTTGAGGCAACCCAATGATTACAATCCAGGCTGACGCTACTCAGCACTCCTCTCTCTACACCTGTGGTTACCTCTGAGCTTTAAGCTACCTTGACAGGATCAAGCACAAAGCACAGCCCTTAGTTGGTGATGCTTGGCCTCAGAAAAAGCATCACAGGACTTTTGGTTTCTATTTTCTCTTGACTTTATCAAAGTCATAGTGTTTCCTGGGGTAGCCAAGAAACACTTTCTGTGATTGGGGATTTTGGATAGAAAGAACTTTGGATAGAAAGAACTGGTACTTGGATAGAAAGAACTTCTGACAGCACTATACCGGAAATGGTGCCAGGAGCGCTTTTCTCTGCTAACTGGAGTGAATGTAATAGGCCAGGAGGCTGGAGGGATCACTCCGGATGTAGAAACCTGTGTGTCCTTGAGTAACTCACTGATGCTCTCTGGATTTCAGCTGCTTTAACTGACAACAACAGCAACAAAGATGGAGTTGAAAGAAAGGGGCATGTAAGGACTCTCTGAGGCAGATGTGATTAGCATCTTGACATCTCTTAACCTGCGTGGGGTTGAGGCTGAGTCGGTGTTCTGCTCAATAGAATGAGAATGGAAGGGATTTATTCCACTTCTGAGCCTGCTTTCCACAAGGTGCCAGGCCCTCTCTCCAATTACACTGCTGGAAGCAAAGGCCCAGGAGAGCCATTAGACTGTTAACCTGAGAGACAATTAGACTGCATTGTGCTAAGCTTGTTGGCTTACTGGAGCTGCAGCTGAGCCTGAGCGGTATGCTCGTCCAGCTCAAATCCTTTATGTCTACAAGGCACGGCGGCTGGAGTTCCTGGGTGGTGCAAAAGACTCATGCAGGTGGCCCCAATGGAGCAGTGACCCTGATGATGTGGTGGATGACTCAGTGGGCTGTTCAGCACCAGGTCAATGTTTAAAACCCACCAGCCAAGCCTAAGGAGAAAGATGAGGCTCCCTGCTCCCATAAAGCTTTCCAGCCTCAGAAATCTACAGGGGCAAGTCTACTCTGCCTTAGTGCATGGCCACGAGTAGCGATCGCATCAACAGCAGTGCATTTGAAATGTTTGAGCAGTTTGACACCAGAAAGGTTGGCAGTTCTAGTCCACCAAGAAGTGATTCGGAAGAAAGGCTGGGGGATCTCCTGAAGGCACACATACTCACGCACACACACACAAACACACACACACACACACACCAACGATTGAAAACCTGAAGGAGCACACTTCTACTCTGACACATGGGGTCACCACGAGTCCATATGGACTCGATGGCAACAGATTCTGATGAGGCATGTCTGGAGGAGGACGCAGTTCACAAAGGAGCCAAAGCTCTGACCAGGCGCCGGGATGCTATTCGGTTGAATGCTAGCCCCAAGGCCGCGGCGCTACACATATGAGTGGCCGTGGAATAGATAAAAGAGCATGAACCCACACTCCCTTTTCATGTGTCATCAGTGTAGTGTGTCTTACAGCATGTGGGTCAAACCTGAACAAAGTATTGCTCACACCCGAAGAAGGACAACTTGTGGAGATAATGAGGATTGAGGCCTTCCGCATGGATTAGAAGAGGATCATATCTGGTTGCATTTCCAACAGCGTAAGGGTGCAGGGGCTCATTTCTGTGGGGAGGGAGAGTGCAGAGGCCACTCAGGTCTCTGTGATGATAGTATTTTTGCTTTGTGGTTGACAGCATTTTCTGTCGGGGGGGAAAGTGGTCAGGGTGGGGCGACTACAAATGAAATGGATTAAACTGACTTTGTCTTTCCTGCTCTTTCTTTAATCTTTTTTTTTTTTTAGCATGAATTCCCACCAACAGTGTTTTCATCTTGCTTTGTTTTTACTAAGCACAAGTATCATTTTCAAGACACCCCCCCCACCCCAACTCCCCCGTCAAAGCTTCACATAGTTTTGAATAAATGAAGGCTCTTGGTGGGAACAGAAAGCCACAGAAGACATTGAGACACCACTGGGCCCCATGCTGGATCAGGGAAAACGTCTGGCTGTGGAGCCCTGGCGAGCTCAGGGGTCACAGCTCCTGTTTACAGGCTTTAGTCAGGATTCCTTCCGACAATGTCATTACAACAGGGCAACAGGGCTTTGGGGTCTGTATCCAAGCACAGCAAACCCTCAGTCACTACCTCCCAGGGAGGTGAATTCGACTTGTCTCGTAAATGAGAAAGCTAAATTTCCATCCAGACGTGCCTCTTCGCAGGCCCAGAGACTTACACCTGCAGGACATCACACCTCTGAATGTTCTTCCCATTTCCAGACAAGCCCACGGGATTTGCATCCCCCATAAAAATTTCCGTCTGCATGGCAGTCCCTGTTCCCAGTGATTTACGCCTCAATATAAACGGCATCTCAAAAAAGGAGCATTGGCTTAATTGTGCAACCAGCATGAATTATGCATGTTTTAGTCTTGGAATAGACGGTTTTCATGCAAGGGTGGGGACAGGGACACTTTTGTGAAATTGTGTGTGTCCATTCCGACAGACTGATGACAAGAAGAGTGCTGGGAACCTCCCAGGAATGAAAGCACAGATGGGCTCTGTTCTGGAATGTTCCTATCGAAGCCAGCCCAACGCAAGACTTTCTGGCATCAGAAACACCTACGGGGCTTGCTTAAATAATATCTTTCTGAGCACTACCCTAAAACAAACAAACAAATGAAACCAAAAACCTGTGGCTGTCGATTCCATTTTGACTCGTGGCAACCCTCTGCTTTACAGAATGGACCTGCTCCACTTTGCCTTCCTGGCTGTAATCTTCAGAAAGTCGATCACAAGGCCTTTTTCTGGGGTGCCGCTGGTTGGGCTTGATGACATGCTGACCTTCAGACTGAAGCAATCAAGTGCAAACTACTTGTGGTTACCCATAGGCAACAGCGTGTTAATGAAACAAAGATAGATGCTGTCAAGGATTTCATCTTGCTTGGATCTACAGTCAAAGCTCACAGAAGCTGCAGTCAAGAAGTCATACATTGGGTAGATCTGCTGCAGAAGATCTCTTGACAATGCTGTTACTTTGAGGACTAAGGTGTGCCCGACCCAAGCCCGGATATTTTCAATCGTCTCAGGGGCATGTGAAAGTTACACATGGAGTAAAGGAGAGCAAAGAAGAACCGCGGCATTGGAACGATGGTGCTGGCAAAGAATATTGAAAGTATCATGGACTACCCAAAGAGCAAACCAATCTGTCTTGGAAGGAGGACAACCAGAAGGTTCTTTAAAAGCAAGGATGATGAGACTTCATCACGTGTACTTTGGACATGCTATCAGGAGAGACCAGTCCCTGGAAGAGGTCCTCATGCTTGGCAGAGCAGAGGGGGAGCCCCAGAGAAGAATGCCCTCAACATGATGGGTCAGTGATAGCAAGGATGGGCTCACCCATGACGACGCTTGTGAGGACTGGGTAGGACAGGGTGGTACTGTTGTAGGTGAGCTTGCTAGACGTCAGCACTGATTCTACGGCCCAGCAACAACAGCAACATTATCATGCAATATAGTCAGTTTCCAGATTGGGAAGACCAGCCCCCCATGAGGCTACTTGCAAGTCAAGGAAGACCCAATAATGCGCAGGGTTGCTGATAGAAGAGGGAGGGACACGGTGAAGACTCTGATTTTGGCGTTAGGACTGTGAGAAAATCAACACCTGCTCTTTCAAGTCATCTATTTATGATAGTTGTAATGCCACTTGGTCAACAACGAGACCCTTTGATCTACTGGGAGAAATTATGATAGATTCCCGAAGATAATGGCTAAGTGCTTGCAGTCACTTGGGAAACAACAACAACAACGACTTTGTGTTTGTGATGTATATGGAGGGCATGCTCCCGAAATCTCACTTCAGGGCTAAGCCTTTCTGCAAGGGTTGAAAACCATCATGTCCTCTCCTTAGGCAAGCTGTGCCTCCACGCAGGGCAGCTCACGCCGGATGACTGGCCTAAGAGTCTATTTCCGTGTTTGCTTGTCTGAGTACTCAACCTGCGACATTATTGAGTCGATCATGCTGGACCGTGTCTAGGTAAATGAAGGGACACTTTTTCATTTCGGTCTGTAACCTGGCATCTTTGCTCTTCGTCTTAAGGAACAACTGGAATGTCTGAACCGCCTAAATCATTACGTAGGTATAAGGAAGTCTAATGATAATTCTATGAGCTTTGACTCCCTAAACTATGCCTGAAAAGCATTATTTCTTTAGCGTGAACAAAAAAAAAGTGTTTGGATAACCATACTTTCTTGGATGGCCGACTTCCTCTTCAGGGATTTGATAAGACACTTGGGTGGAGAAGCCCTCATGGCACCGCAGGTAAGTGCTCAGCTGCGAAAGGAAAGGTCAGTGACTCGAGTCCATGAGCTGCTCCACAGGAGAAAGAACAGAAGAAAGCTGTGGTAGTGAGCTCTACAGACATAAAGCCTCGGACACCCTCTGGGGATCCACTCAGCCTATAAAGTTACTGTGAGTCGGAATCTATCTGATGGCAAGGGAGTTGCTTTTGTTTCGAATATCACTTTATTTATATTACTATGTTTATGTTAACGGAGGGGGGGGGGCGGGGAAGAATCCCAAACAAACAGTTATGCCCCATTTCAGGAAAACCTTCTGATCCAATCAACACCCATCATATGGTGATAGTTAACTAGGAATGGTGACTCCTTTGGGTCAAGACTGACAAGGAAGAATGGGCTCTTGGTGCTATAGTTGTCTCCAGCAAGATTACGGCGCCATGGTCAGCACCAGCAGCACTGCCACTGGACCTTAAGTGCTGGTCACAAATCCAGATCTCTTCATCGAAGCTAGCTAATCAGGTGAAATAATTTTAAAAAGGTGAATTTTTTTTAAAAAGGATTTAAAGCGAAGCCCAAATGCGCGTCTTAAAACCATGCTCTTGACATTGCTGTCCTTCCCAGATTTTTATAAATCACACTGTCTTTCACTTTAATAGCCCAGATATTTTCTCTTAACTTAGTCCACTATGTAGCTGCAGATAAGATATTCTGCCTCAAGTTGTAAATATAGGACAAAACGAATACATTAATGGCATCTGAGTAATACGCTAGTTACACATTGCTGTTGGAC
Organism: Nesogale talazaci; assembly: GCA_004026705.1. Lineage (NCBI taxonomy): Eukaryota > Metazoa > Chordata > Mammalia > Afrosoricida > Tenrecidae > Nesogale > Nesogale talazaci. The sequence continues at coordinate 72,858 of PVJH01000661.1, forward strand.
AGGGAATTTTTTTTTTTTTAAGGAGAAATGTTGGTTCTACCTTTAATTCTCACAACCCCTTGTTGCAAAGTTCATGAATCCGACGCTGACGCTAAGGTGACAGGCACGTAAGGCGATTCCTGTTGCCACTGAAGGAGCCCTGGGGAAAGACGGCATGAATCTCTTTCGCTTCCAGAGTTATCGGAGGGTGCATGCTCCTCAAAGCCCTCACTCTCTCAAAGGAGAGAACACACCCCAGGACCACGCTGCCTTGCCTCGAATGCAGGCTCTGAATCACAGACTGAGGCCAGCCCGAGCCCAGCTGCCTGCTGCAGCCCTTGCAGCTCACGTCTCACACCAGACGGCAGCCAGTGAGGACGGCCCGGTCTTGAGCTTCACTGTCCTGCAGGTGAACTACCTTCATGACAAGAAATGCTGCACCTGCCGTGTCTGCGAAGTGAGTGGAAAGGAGTTCTGAGCGGTTGGTCAAACTGGTATGATGGCTTATGCAGCAAAACAGACGGGTAGCACAGATATGGTCATGGAAAATGCGGCCCATTTTTGTAGTGAACGTTTTATATACCCAGACAGGCTAGGGGATGCGGTGTTCCCTTGCTTCGGTTCTCCGCTTGGGGGAAGTCTGCTTTTCAATACGTGATGTTAACACACAGCACGGACACCTATGGACCCACAACAAAGTGGAATTTCACGGGAAAGGTGGCAACATTGTCAAATTCTGTTGTTTCACACTATTTGGTCCCCTGAGACCACGACTTTAGTTTGGGTTTTTTGTTTTTTTTTTGCCCTGCATTTAGATCAACTGGATCACACCCAACTACCAGCTTCCTGCCCTGATGTAAAGAGGAAGGAGACAGTTGCCAAAGAAAATTTTTGCAAAGTTTAAAAATAGTTCTTTTCAGTCTTTCAGTGTTTTGGAGCCAGTACTCTCAGGATAAAGTAACCACATTTTAAGCAGGACACTACTGACCGGAGGGAGGGGGTTGGGGGGTTGGGGTTCTTGATTAAAAATTTGGGCTATATGGCACAGCAAAAATTTTCATAGAATGCAAAAATTGTATTGTATTTATTTTAATTTTAAAATGCTGTGGGACGTTGTTAAATTGTTAAAAAGCGGGATGCCTGGTCACTTTATCTTAGGATCTGCGGCAGTGTGCTGGTGATTACGAACTAGCTTTCTGAAAATGTAACAAAACGAACAACAGAGTCCAGCTTGGTGGCCCTTGCTGATGGCCCAGGTCTAAATCCTTCTATCAAGGCCACATCCAGCTCCCAAGGTGAGGCCACTGGAAAGCAGTGGTCATTGCCATCTCCTAGGCCTACCACCTACCACTGCTTTGTGCTAAGGCAAGGGACTGCTATCGCCTGGTGGCCAGCCTTTCTGCAGCACTCGGCTGGCCCAGCAGGTATAAGTGTGGCCCCTCTCCCACTCCTCCCAAAGACCCTATGGCTTTGTTCCTATTCACAGAAGTCTGTTCTTGTCCTGGAAGGAATGCGCCTTTAAGAGAAGTTGGGAGTTTAGCACCATGAAGTCGGCGGAGACAGAGTGGTGGTAAAATTCTCACGTCCTATGATGAAGACCTGGGTTCAGATCTCTACCTGGGCACTTCCAGCACAGGCTCAACCCCTCTGTCAGTAGAAGCTGAGCAGGTTTCAGTGGCGCTTCCAGGAACAAAGGGGTGGAAGCTGGAGCGGCACCACTCACTATTACTCCCGGGGATCCACTTTCAGCATTTGCGCCTCCTGCCCTGGCAACCCTCTGCGTTTTGGATCTGGAGGTCCTGGTCCAAAGGAAGGAACTCTCTCATCCAGACACACAGCATGGATTCTACTGAACCGACAGCTGAGATCCCCCCTGGTCACTTTGGGTTCTCCTGCCTTTGCATCAACAGGTCAGGAAGGGTGTCACTGTACTGGGTGGTGTGATTAATCCTGGTTACCCAGGAGAAATTGGACTGCTGCTACATAATGGAGGTAAAGAAGAATATGTCTGGAATCCAGGAGATCCCATAGGCCATCTCTTAGTCCTACCATGCTCTGTGATAAAAGTAAATGGTGAACTACAGCAAACCAATCCTTGCAGGACATCTAGCGACCCAGACCCTGCAGGAATAAAGGTCTGAGTCACCCCACCAGGCAGACAACCACAGCCAGCAGAGATGCAGGCCAAGGGCAACCGCAAAGGCGATATGACCACATGGTAAATTGCAAAAGCAGGTTTTGTGACCATCAGTTTAGTTTCTTTATATGTGCATTGTTCGTGTCTGATGTATCTAGTACAATTAGACTCAGAGAGTTTTCACTTATATGTATAATAGATGTTTGATGTTAAGTATAAATGTGATTTCATTACTGTCTGGAAATGATATACAGTTAAAGAATGTGTACCGTTGCCAAGTTGGCAATCAGAGGGATGTAACCACTCATAGGGATATTTTAAGATAGTATTTTGTTCAGTTGCTTGAGGGACCACCGTGAGTAGAGAACTGACTCAAAGTGCAGTATTCTCTGTTTAGTACAGAGTTCTCCCAAGGGGTTTTCTAGTCATTCTTTCATGTTGCTTCTGTCTTAATTGTTGCTGGAGCCAGAAAAATCACAGGCCAAAGCAGGCCAGCAGAGCAAGCAGGTCTAGTTTGGTCCAGATTCTTCCACTCAGCTTCTCCCATATCTCCCCATTAGAAATGTCTTTCAAAAGTTTAGAATGAACTTCTTTTGTGTGGTAGAATTCAGGCTGTGGTTGAGGACGTACTATCTGCTAAGGACAACTCAACTTAATTTGTATATATTATCATTGAATCCACAAAGTAACCTGATGAGGTAGGTGCTAGTCTTGTCCCTTCTTTATAGATCAAGGAAGGGAAGCTAAAAGAAGCTAAGGTATTCAGGACCCTACTAGTTAGGGACAGGGCTGGAATTCCAGTCAGTGAGTATGGTGTCGGCATCAATATTTTTAATCAGCATGCAGCTTGCTATACAACAGTTAGAATATGCGAAGAGGCTTCAAAATGTTCGTGGAAAAAAATCCATTTTCCCACGAACTTTTTGAAGCCCCCTCCTGTCTGTAGAAGGCAAATAATAAATGACCCCTTTTATTAGGTGAATACACAGTGAAAATAATGTGTAAATATATACATTCTATTTAGTTTAATGAAATACGAAGTGGTCTCTCTCTGCTTGGGTGAAATATTAAATTAAAGTTCAACGATTGGAAAAAACAACTGAGAAGTCAGGCATTAACAATTTCAAAGGATCCTTTGAATCTGAATGTAGATTGTTCTAAAGAAAATGAAGGATTTCAGGTGGTGACGCTGTCTGGTTTCCAGGTCTGGAATATTACAAATTGAGGATCAACATGAATTTGAAATAACACCGTGCTAATGTGTATAGCAGGGACTAAGAAGGAATGAAGTACTGGCTTGCTTTTGAGAATGCATTTTTTTCCCTTTCTGATTTTTCCTTGGGTCAGTAACTTATGAAATATTGAAGTAATTGAAACTGGCTGAGTAGGTATCAAAAATGAGAAGAGTTGATTTGTTTCACTATTCAGCAAATGATTTATGATTTGAGCTGAATGATCTGGAGGGGTTACAATCTATAAAGGTAATTCATTCCAGCTTGGATTAGGAAATCAGTTTGGTGAGGTCGCTAAAGTGTCCAATTCTGTGACAGATCTTTGTCATAGAATCTTAGGAGAAGAGCAGATTTCTTCTTCTTTTTATTGTGGATTAGGTGAAGGTTTACAGAGCAGACCACAATTTTATATTAAGTAATTCATGGATATTCTTATCCAACCCATCCATTTAAATCCCCCTTATCTATATCCTCCTTGTTTCATGTTTCTATTCTACCTACTTTACCAATCCTGTGAAAATTTTCCAGGGGTAAATGCTGCCCTTTGGGTCTCAAATGGTTGACTAGTCTAGTACAGAGGTTATTTCAGTTGCAGATTTGAAGGGTAAGGGCTATAGGCTTGGAGGTCCCACCAGTCTTTCTCTAACCAGGAACCCTGGTATCTTTTATGATTTTGAGTTGTTTCAATTCCCCTGCTCCTCTCACACTTTGACCTTCTCCTGTGATCTTTTCCAGAGCAGCTGATTGTGGTAGCTAAATACCGGGTAATTCTTTTGATTGTAGGGTTGTAGAAACTGATGTTTAGTATGGCTTATTAGTCCATTGGAGCAATTATTTCCATGTGTCATTTAATTGATCTCTTCCTACCCAGAGGAAGGCACAGTGATGAAATATCAGAAGATGATAGGAAACTAGAGGGGATTTTAAAGAAGTTATCGTTTTACCTTAAAATAGCCCCATGATGAGAAGGGGAAAAGGGGGAAGGAAGGAAGCCAGGGGGCAACCAACCCAGGGACAAGAGAACAACAAGTAATCTAAAATTAAAGATGAGGAGGGAACAGGATGCCTATTAGGTCTAGATCAAGGACAATGTAGCTGAGGGTAATTCCTGAGACCCAAATGAAGACTGACCATGAGAGTGGGACAAGAGGAAAGTAAAAGGAAATAGAGGAAAGAAGTAGGAGGCAAAGGACATTTATAGAGGTCTAAATACAGGGATGTGCCTATGTAAACATATTTATACATAATGATAGGGAAATAAATCTATGTGCATATATTTATAAATTAAGTATTAATTTATAGACAGACAGACATGGGTCTCTACTCAAATACTCCCTCAATGCAAGAACACTTGGTTCTAATAACCCGATATTCTGTGATACTCACCTTCCCTGACACTATTGCTGAAGACAAAGCAGGTGCATAAGTAAATGCATTAAAGAAAGGTAATGGTTCCCTGCTATTAAAATATACAGCATCTGGGGTCTTCCAGGCTTGAAGAAAAGCAACCAGCCAGCTAGATGAGAAGCAACAAAGTCCATGTGGAAGAAGCATACCAGCCTGTGTGATCACGAGGTGTCTATGGGATCCGGGATCAGCCATCAAAGACCCCCCCAAAACATCCCATCAGTATGAATGAGGGGGAATTGGGAGTGGAGACCCAAAGTCCTTCTGTAGACAATAGGACATCCCCTTACAGAAGGTTCACAAGGAAGAGAAGAGCTTGTCAGAGTACAGTATAGCACCAATGAAGCATACAACTTTCCTCGAGCCCTTTTTATTTTTTGGCATCACTGCCCTCTGGTGGGAGTAGGAGGCTCAGCCTTACTCCTGGAGAGCTGCTGCTGGACTTGAACCACCAACCCTGTGGGCCACAGTCCTGCACACAACCACTAAGCCACCAGGGCTCAGCTCCTCTAGTTCTTTAACGTTTTCTCTCCCCCCACTATCATGACCCCAATTCTACCTCACAAATTTGGCTAGACAGAACATGTCCACTGATACAGAAACACAGGGAATCCAAGACAGATAAACCCTCCAGTACCAATAATGAGAGTCGTGATACCAGAAGGGGGAGTGGGAAGGTGGGGCTAGAAAGGAGGGACTGATTAAAATTATCTACATATAACCGCCTCCCAGGGGGACAAGCAACTGAAAAGTGAGAAGGGAGCTATCGGTAAGTGTAAGACATGAAAAAATAAGAACAACTTATAAATTATTAAGGGTTTGTGAGGAAGGGATAGTGGGGGAGGGGGAAATGAGCTACCAAAGGCTCACGTAGAAAGATAGTGTTTTGAAAATGATGATGGCAACATATGTACAAATGTGCTTGACTTAGTAGATGTATGTATGGATTGTGATAAGAGCTATGTGAATCCCCAATAAAACTACATATATAGAGATAGGTAAAGATATGACAAATTTAACTTGTTGCTATAGACTTCCAGGGAAATCTTTCTTTTTCTTTTCAAACTATGTGAAGAAATTAATTTTTTTTAATTAAAAAAAATTTTTTAAGGCATCCCTGCCCTCAGGTGGTGGGAGTAGGAGGCCCAGCCTTTGCTCCGTGGAGCTGAAATTGAACCTCCAACCCAGTGGGCCGCAGTCCTGCGCACAACCACCACGCCACCGGGGCTCAGCCCCAATTAATTTGTTTTTATAGCGATTCTTGGGATCACACTGGGTTATGTATTGAGTTTCAAAGCTCCAGGTCAGTGACTCTAAGCAACCAGTTGTTCTGTAGGGGAAGGAGGACCCTGTGTTTCTCTTCGAAGTCCTTGGAGTATGTAAAATCTTAGAAGTAAAGCTGTAAGATTGTGGAAGTCCTATGCAGCAGTTCTACGCTATCCTGTAGGGTCACAATGCATTAGCGACCGCTTGAATACCATGACTGGATGTATCTTTATATTTGACATATGATGCTTATCCTGCACATCACATTGGTCGGTCCTTGGATTATAGAAACTGTTCAGTGCTTTTAAAAGTGGATGTATAACCAACCGCTCTGTGATACAGAAAACAGAAGGGATCTCAGCAAACAGGGAGATAAACCTGTTTTAATAATGCAAGTTAATTTAGGTGCGTTCGTGAAAATTCACCCCCCAGCTAATCTTTACGATTTATAAATATATAATTAGAGAGCTATTTCAAAGACCACGTACCCGACTCACAGTCAAAGCCTGGGCACAAGTTTAGGTTCACCACGCTTTGCCATGACCTTTGCTTTCCTTGGAAGTCAATCACCAGTGCCTTCTGTGTAATTTCCTAAGGCTCTTTTGGCAGGCCAAGTTGATTTTCTTATGGAAAGGCTGGAGGAGAGTGCAATGAGTTAAAGGGAAATGGAGTTTAGAGAACTGACTAACCCATAGAAAATTAACTTCTAAATAAGTCAATGAATGCCATTCCTAGATATGCTTGGACATTATTTATATTAAAGAGAACATTCTACATATATCCCAGCAGACTGTTTCCCCAGAGAAGTCTGATTGGAAGAGCATTTCTTCTTGGGCACCAGTATAAAATCAATTAATTACAGCGTATGATGATGAATTTGATGTGTGATCTTAGTGAGGCTATGGTGCCCAGGTGTTTGGTCAAACATTAGTCTAGATGCTATTGCAAATGTGGTTAACCTTTATGATCAGCTTGAAGGAAAGGAGATGACCCTTGGTAAGATGAATGAGCATAAGGACATGTTCTAAGGACGTGTTCTAAGAGATGGCTTAGATGACCTGAGATGGCCTGAGATGGCTTAGAGATGAAGGAGGGATTCTGCCTCAAGACGGTAACACAGAAATCCTGTCTTTGTTTCCTTGCCCCATCTATGGATTTCAGACTTGCCAACCCTCTTATTGGTATGAGCCAATTCCTCAAAACAAATCTATTTATATACATATCTGTGTGCTTCCTGTTGATTCTGTTTTCCTAGAGAACTCTAACAGCGCAAAAAATGGTGACCCCAAATCAACCTTTTAACTTCAAACCTTAGTTGTAAACATAGGCGGAGCAGAGTGCCGCTCATTTTATTGTTTCGGATGAATTAATCTGAGTTGAATCAATAATGGAGAATCACATGAAACTTATGCTTTTGTCATAACTACTCACCCTTGCCCACATGGTCTCAGGTTCTTTTCTGCTAGGCTCGAGGTCATGGAAGCCGTGGGTCTTGAAAGGAGAAACTCCAGTGTCTCAGTCTGCTTCCCAAGGTCTCACTTTTCATAGTGCCACTGGTAGAATATACGATGCTCTCATACCATATATGACATTATGGAATTCACAGCTTCTTGAACCTGCACAGAGAAGTTAGAAACATGAAAGTGAGCAGAAAGACACACTTTTGCTCTTTGAGAGGTTGCAGCTTAAAAAGACAAATATATCAACTCATGTCTATATCAATAACAGACTATAACGGACTAAGTTGTTCACGTCTAAGAAATTAGCTGTTGGCAACCTTATAGTCAGCACTGAAACATTGCCAGATACTGAAGGCCTAATGACTAGAAGCAAAATATTGTTAGAGATAATGCCAGAAGATGAGCCCCTTAGGTCAAAAGACACTAAAAGTGTGACTGAGGAAGAACTGCCATATTGCCTTCTCAAAGTAGAGTCTGCCATGATGACACGAATGGAAGAAAACTGTGGGAGTAAAGAGTTTGAGATCTTCATTTGCTGATGGACACAGCTCAAAATGAGAAGAAGCAGCTGCAAAAATCTACGAATAATCAGAACTTGGAATGTGCGAAGTATGAATCTAGTAAATTGGAAGCTGAAGAAAAGTGAAATGGAATCAATAAAAATAGACATTTTCCTTCCACCCTCCTGGTTTCACTTGCCCCTCTCACCACCGGTCCTAAAGGGATCATCTGTTCTGGATTCCCCATGCTTCCAGTTTCTATCTGTACCAGTGTACATCCTCTGGTCTAACCAGACTTGTAAGGTAGAATTGGGATCATGGTAGTGGGAAGGAGGAAGCACTTAAGAACTAGAAGGAAGGTGGAGTAGAAATGGGGACCCAATTAAAAGGATCTACATATAGTCTCCTCCCTGGGGTATAGACAACAGGAAAGTGGGAGAGGTGAGACATCAGACAGTATACAATATGACAAAATAATAATAATTTACAAATTATAAATTATCAAGAACCCATGAGGGAGGGGGGAACCAGGAGGGAGTGGAAGAAGGAGGAGCTAATACCAAGGGCTTAAATGGAAAGAAAATGTTTTGAGATGGATGATGGCAACAAATGTACAAATGTGCTTTGCATATAATGAATGTATGTACAGATTGTGATGAGAGTTGTATAAGCCCCCAATAAAACTATTAAAAAAGGTCTAGCATGCATTAAATATTACACATTTGAACTATGTACTATATTCTTCAATGTGGTCACCAATTAATTTGTTTTAGGACCAAAGGAAAAAAAGGTATTTTTAGGCATTAGTGAGCTGAAATGGCCATTTTGAATCAGAAAACTGCATGGTTTACTATGCTGGGAACGACACAATCAAGAGGAATGGCGTTGCATTCATCATCATAAAGGACATTTTAAGATCTACTTTTAAGTACAATGTGATAGAAATATATCTTTCTGAATTCCAGGAAATATTATAAGTACAACCATTATTCAAATTTATGTAGCAACCATTGAAGCTAGTGATGAATAAGTTGAAAATTTTATTAATGTCTCCAGTTAAAAATTGATCAAACATACACTCAAGATGCATTGATAATTATTGGCAATTGGTATAAAAAAGTTGAAAACAAAGAGGAAGGAACAATAGTTGGAAAATATAGTCTTGATGACAGAAACTAAGTTGGAGATTACACGACAGGATTTTGCAATACCAGCAATTTGTTCACAGCAAATGCCTTTTTTCAACAACACAAATGGTGATTCCACCTAACCAGGTGCGATGCACAAAAATCAAATTGACTATATCTGTGGTAAGAGATAATGGCAAAGTTCAATATCAGCAGTTAAAAAGAGACCAGGGGCTGACTGTGGTCCAGACCACCAATTGCCCCTATGTAAGCTCATATTGAAGTTGATGACAATTAGAGAAAGCCCATGAAAAACAAAATATAACCTTGAGTCTTTTATACCTGAATTTAGAGAACTTCTCAAGAAGAGAGTTGATACGTTGAACACCAATGACAGAAGACTTGGTATGGGATGACAGCAAGAACAGCATACACGAAGAAGGCAAAAAGGCCATTAAGAAGCCAGGAAAAGATCAAAATGATGTCAGAAAAGATCCTGAAACTTGTCCTTTACCGTATAGTACTTGAAGAAAACAGAAGAAATGATGACGTCAGAGAACAAACAAAATTTTAAGGGCTATTTGAGAAGACAAAGTAAAATATTATAATGAAATGAACCAAGACCTTGAGTTTGGTCAAAAAAAATTCAAGATTTGAGTTGTAACACTGAAAGATTCTTTGGGGGCCTGAGCCCTAGTGGCATAAGTAGTTGAGTGTAGGAGTGTGGGACTGCGGCCCGTGGGCTTGGTGGCTCAAATCCAGTGGCGGCTCTCAGGAGCAGTGCTGGGTAGCTCCCACAACCACCAGAGGGCAGTGATGCCCTCCTCCAAAAAAAAAAAAAGATTCTATGGACAAAATATTGAATGATACAGGAAGCATTAAAGATCAAAGGAACACACAGTCACTGTACTGAAAAGAATTAGCCAATATCCCACCATTTCAGGAGGTAGTAAAGGAGCAAGAACAACAAGACTGAAGAAAGAATTTTCAATCTGCACCAAAAGCATTAGTCAAAAAAAAAAACAGCTCCAGGAAGTGATGGGATACCAATTGAAATGTTTCAACAAGCTGATGAAGAACGTCAATGCCAAGAAATTTGGAAGACGGCTACTCAGTCAACTGACTGAAAGAGACCTATATTTGTACCCAACAGAATGTGCAATTATAGACTATCATTAATATTCCTGCAAGTAAAATTTTGCTGAAGTTCATCCAACAATGGTTGCAGCGGTGCCTTGACAGGGAGCTGCCAGAGATTCAGGTTAGATTCAGAAGAGTATGTGGAATAAGAAATATCATTGCTGATGTTGGATGTCTATTGGCTGAAGGCCACCGAACATCAGAAGAAAGTTGGCTTGTGGTTTATTATTGACTATGCTAAGTCGTTCAACTGTGTGCATTCATAACAAACTGTGAGTACCCTCGAGAAGAACGGATGTTCCAAAACACTTTATTGCGCTTATGCAAAACCTGTAGATGGGTCAAGAGGCAGCCGTGGGAACAGAACTCAGGCATACTGCTCGGTTTAAAATGAGGACGTGTGTGCATCGGGGTGGTCTCCTCTCACCATACTTATTCAATATGTATGCTGAGCAAATCGACAGAGAAGCTGGATTGTATGATGAACAATGTAACATCAGGTTTGGAGGAAGACGCAACCTTGCTTGCGGAATGTGAGGACATGAAACACTCGCTGACGAAGATCCAGGATTGCAGCCTGCAGTGGAGAGTACCGCTCAATGTAAAGAAGGCAAATCTTCACATCTGGGTCATGAGCTAGCCTCACAATAAAGGGAGAGACGTTGATGTTGTGAAGGATTCCGTCTTACTTGGATCCACCATCGATGCTCATGGAAGCAGGAGCCAAAGGACGAGCTGTGTTAGGCAAACCTGCTGCACAAGGACTCAGTAGAGTATGGAAAAGCAAGGAGCTGCTTTGAGGACCAAGGCGCACGTAACTCAAGCCATAGTATATTCAGCTGCCTCCTCCATGCTTATGAAAGTTGTACACTGAGTAAGGAAGACCGAAGCATGGATGCATTTGAGTTACGGCGCTGGCAAAGAATACGGAAAGCACTGAGGACTGCCAGACGAACAAACAAAACTCTCGCGGAAGAAGTACAGCCAGAATATTCCTTAGAGGCAAGGAGGGTGAGACTTCGTCTCACATGCTTTGGACATGTTGTCAGGACAGCCCAGTCCCTGGAAAAGGATGCAGTGCTTAAAAAGTAGGGGCAGCAAAAAAGAGGACGGCCTTGACCAAGACAGACTGATACAGTGCTTGTAGCAATGAATGGGTTCAAACAGGAGAACTAACTGTAGAAAGGTACAGGATAGCGAGCGGGTGCTTTGTTCTGTTGAGCATAAGGTTTCTATGAGTCAGAACGGACTCGATGACATGTAACAGCAACAATGTGAATACATCCTTCATTCATGAAATTAAAGAAATGAAGCTCGTACTATGCATTAACTACGATTAAAATAACAAAAACCCAAACCCACAGCCATTGAGTTGACCCCGACTTAGTGTGACCCGATAGGACACGTAGAATTGTCCCTGTGCATTTCTGAGACTGTAGTTCTTTACACCAGGAAAAAACCCAGCCTTTCTTACTCAGAGCATTCAGTATTTTCTTTTCTAAAAAAATTTATTTGGAGATTCACTTTATTTCAGTGGTCTGGAATTGGGCCTGCAATACTGCCGACGCGTGCTGGTATTCTATTCACAAATTATGATGATATGAACCTTCCCCTCCAAAGAAAACCGGCATTTCCTGCCCCCTGAAAGCTATGTATTTATTTATTTTATAACAAAACAACCTTATCACCTTCCAAGTACTCTCTGTTATAGTTAGTACATTTGTCAAATTTGCAATTTCATTCTTGAAAACATTTTTCAAACTCATTTGTTTTGATGGCTCATGGCACTTCTGTGTTAGTGTGGGTTTGGTATTTCCTTAAAACTGACCTTACAGTTAGCTTCCTAATTTTTAACCACAATGCCACATAAAGATGCAAAAAAACATGGTCCTGTCCTCAAGGGACCCAGAGTCTAAGGTACCAGCTAACATAATTGGGCAAGGTAGTGACTAAGGTGGGCCTGATCCAAGTCATGGTCATTTGCCTTTTGTACGTGCGAAAACTAGACAATGAAAAAGGAACCTAAGAGAATGGATACACTCAGCTCTGTGATGCTGGCAAAGAATACTGACGACACTGCAGACGGCCAGGAGAACAAACCTTTGAAACAAAGGTTAGTCTTTGAAGGAATACTAGCATCACGCTTCTTAGAAGCTGGGTAGCTAGATGTCGGACCACTTGCTTTGGCTATGTCTTCAGAAGAAACCAGTCACTAGAAAAGGACACCAAGTATGGTGACCTGGAGGATCAGCAAAAGGTCAACTCCTCGGTGCAGTGGATTGACAAACAGCAGTCACAAGGGATGTGGCATATCCACAATCATGAAGAGGCACCCAATGGGGTTATGTTCTATGTTACGTCATGAGTCAAAGGCAACATGCTTTGACTGGTGAGATGGGAGAGGTGAGAAGTCTTGAAAGACTTGAGAAGTCTTGGGTAGAGACTTGAGAGAAAGGTCCGTGTTTGCCAGGCGGTTCTTACTGGGCAGAATGACAGAGGTCTGAAAATGTCAATAGCCAAAAAATTTAGTCTGGCCGTACTGATTTAGCTTCTTTTTCCAACCACCCTCCCCATTACCTCATTATCCTCCTTTAAACCAATTTAATTTAGCCAACCCTAATTTCAGCTAGAAGCCACCAAATGTGCCTGCCTCCCCTCCCACCAGGAGCTTGAGAAGGTCACTGAAGCCATATGTGTTTCTTGTTTCCCGAAAATGAGGAAAACGGGTGCTTTGGAAATGTGGCTTTGAAAAAACTCAGATACAAAGCCCAGAATTTAAATTTTCTTTTTTTTTTTTTTTGGTGGGGGGAGGTGGGGCGGGATGAGGCTTTTGGTTTGCTAATACTGGCCAATTTTTCACTTCTCCTTCATCATCCTGTAGCTGTAAAGTTCAGTTTGGGGATGGGTGTGTGTGTGTGTGTGTGTGTGTGTGTGTGTGTGTGTGTTATGGGTCAGATTTGAAATCTATATATAGTCATACATTGTTTAATGTCCATGGTACATTTTGTGAGATAGAACACTCTGTGCTTTGGAGCATGTGCAAACAATGTGTCATGTACAGGTAGTGCCCAGATTACAGTCCCAAATTCCCTTCCTTAGTCTGTATGGTGTGTATCTAACACCAGTTAAATGTTGTGTGCCTATCTTTCCATTAAAAAAAACACCAAATACCTCCAGACCCACTAAACTATCTGTAACACAAGAACACAGTGGTGATCATAGTGTTTTAATGTGCATCACAGAGTAGTGCCCCTGGGTTACCTCAAAATGTTAATCCTATAGATTCTACAGGGATTGGGACAGTGAACATATATGGAGCTGGAAGTTGATTGGACAGGTTTTATGGGGTTTATGACTCTCTTTACATGGTTTCTAATATTTAACTCATGCGAAGTTCTTTAGAATCGCTTCAAGTACTGGGAATCTGAATGTTTGTAAGAGAAAAGATGTTCTGCCTGTAAGAATGAAAAAGTCGTAAGTGGATGTTTTTAAATCTGGAGTAGAAAAACAAGGATAGTGCTGGGAACGGAGAGGAAGCCCAACAAACGACTGGACAGGTCTGTGCAGCTGCCTCTGTGGGGAAGGGAAGCATTCCTGGAACCGCTTGCCAAGCAGAGGATAATTGGGAGTTGGTCTGCTTGCTCTTCGACCAGGATGGGAGCAGTCGCCTGTAATTTGGGTTTGATAAACACAGTATGTATGATCTTGGTGAAGAGGAGAGGGAAAGGAATTTTGCTTGGAGGCACTTGCAGTGACTGGGCAAGAGGACATGGGCATATGGCTCATTCGCTCTGCTTGAACTTAATCACCGGGACCCAAGTGCCCCTGCCCTGGGCAGGCAGAGAGAGAACTGACAATGAGAGTGATTGTCTCTCTGGCATTCATCTCATTTCCCTTTGGGTATTCAGACCTTGAGGCCTTTCAACTGCCCAAGGTGTCTGAGCTTACCAGACCACCATTCAGAGTTGATATGTCCGTGGGGAATTCCATAATGTACAGTGCCATGATATGTGTACGTGCATATGTGTGTGTGCATGCACAAGCACACACCATAAAGTCAATTCTAATTCATAGTTACTCTATATAGGCTTTTGACACTATAAACCTTTGTGGAAGCAGATTTTTCTCCCACAGAGAAGCTGGTGGGTTTGGGACCCCCTGATAGGGCTGTTAAGACAGGCAGTCACATACTCTGGTGTCAATTTGACTAAGAGTGCAGGGGTGGAGTCTAGCCTGTTAATCGGGAGATAGCCAAGGAGGCCTCTGTGTGAGCATGTCTTTCTCTGAGAATTCTGGGAAATCTCACGATATTTCCCCCATGGAGATGAGAAACCAGAGACTCAGTTCCTTGGAGGTGAAATACTGACAAGATGAGATGACAGCATGCTGATCGATCCTGGTTGCTGGAGACTGGAGGGGCCGGAGGAGAAGCCACATGGGCTTACCTGGATGGAACCAATCCTCCAGGGCTGAAGCAGGCATGTGGAGACTCCTACCAGCGTTGAGATGCTTCTACTGCCAATGGATGCACAAGACTGCACCCACTGGCCTGTGACTATCCTGATGTCATTGTACAGCTTTGTGAGTCGGAAGGAGACTTTATAGACTGTTAATGGACATATGGGCTAATATCTTATGACTTATGACCTTGGACTGGACTGGGTTGGGATGCTTTCTCAAAGTTCCATTCCTCTTGTAATATAAACCTTCCCTTATATCAATATGCATGTTTATGAATTTGTTTCTCTAGCCCACCTGAACGAGCACACCCCAGCACTACTATTATTACCTTTAGCCCAACTGTTAATATTTTCAGTGTGAAATATGACACAAACTGTATATTGCAGAAAACTGTCTAAAGCAAATGTATAATTTAGTAAACTCTACCTACCACCTAGGAGATATTACTGTCAGGGTTACCAAGAAGCGTTCTGCATGCTCCTCCCCATGCAGCCCCCTTTGCTACTCAGCATACGTGGGAAATGGCGGGATGGCAATGGACGAAAACTTTCCCTTAAACCTGGCCTTGGTTTCACGCAAAGGAGGCCCTGCTTTTCCGACGTGTACCTTAGGATTTCTAGCTTTCCTCTAGTCATGTACCTTCTCAAGGAGAAAGGGGTCTGTGGGGCTGTCACCCTTTCTAGACCATGCACTTAGCACTGGGACTGCAGGGTTCCCTGTCCAAATGACTGTCAGTCTAGTTCCAGGCCTTCACAGGTCTCTTCCCCGGGCCCCCTTCTGTGGAGTTTTGGCTAAAAAGAGACGGCTGATGGGCTTGGATCTGGAATCTGGAGTTTTTTTGGTCGCATGCTCCAACAAGGTGCTCTAAGCAACTCTGGAATTTAAGTCCAACGTAAACGTCCAGCACCATGAAGATACATTTATCCAGCTAGGAAGGTAGAATATCTTTTACTTAATAGCTTATTTGATAACTTTTAGGGATATAAGCACACCATATGTCTTTTCGCACTTGGGTGCTTACCTTAAGTCTCACGGATGTAGTGTGGGAGCTTGTCTAAAGGTAGCTGCCCTGTTAGGTAACAAACGGTCTCCTTGATTTTCTTGCTTTCCCCATTTAAGTCTGCCTCTGCCACAGGGTAGTTCCTGTTTGTTTGTTTGTTTGTTTTTAAAATAGATCTTAGGGCTGAGCCCCGGTGGCGTAGTGGCTGTGTGCGGGACTGCGGCCCACTGGGACGGAGGTTCAATTCCAGCAGTGGGGCTGGGTCTCCTACTCCCACCACCAGAGAGCTGTGATGCCCCCCCCCCAAAAAATAGATCTTAAACGGTGTATTCTTCAGGGCTGGCTTTTGTCACTCAGCGTGATGTTTGTGAAAGTCACCGAAGGTATTGTCTACAGCTGTCATTTCTAATTTTCCCTTTGGCAGAGTAGTCCTGGATTCTCTGGGTGGCACAAATGGTTATGCATCTGGCTAGGAATAAAAAAACTGGCGCTTTAAACCTGCCCAGAAGTGCTTTGGAAGAAAAGTCTGGTAATCTACTCAGAAGAAAAAGGGCAGCCGTGGCAAATGCTATGAATCAGCTTTCCTCTGATCCCTATGGGTTCTTCTGGGTTGCAGTCAACTTGATGGCAGCCAGTGGTGATAGCGGGAGAGTATTCTGTTGTGTGGATGGATCACCATGTAGCCACCAGCTTAGTATTGACAGACATGACGAATCATGCTATGTCGGCTTTCATGGCTGCTGTGCATATGCCGAGGAATTATTGAATGGCAACTATGCATATCTTCAATATAGCAGAGAAGACCGACCTGTTTTCCAACACGATTCCCCCAACGTGTGCCCTCACCAGGAGCGAAGGGGAGTTCTCATGGCCATGTACCTGGGCAATGCCCGTGACTATTTAGTTGTGCACATGGGGAAATGCTTTTGTATGTGACTATTCCTCTAAAAAGATCCCAGTATTTCTCCCCTAGTTATTTTCCAGCTGAAGATGCCAGCATGGTTAGAGTAACTTGGAAGATGTGAGGAAATGCACAGTGACTGCTATGAACTGCCTCTTGACTCATCATGACCCTCTGTATAATGATCACGCTGTTGTCATCCACAGGGCTGTTGAGGCAGAGCCGTGGGCCTTTCTCTCTAGTCCAACTCACGCCAGAAGCCCTGCGGATGCCTGTTCACCATCACAGCAACACACAAGCCTCCCATGACAGGTGGGCAGTGATTCAGCTGGAGAGGCATTTGGCTGGGAATCGATTCGAAATTTCCCACAGGAAGGCAAGCATTCTGCTGCTGAACCACCACTGCCCCAACTGCAGAAGAGTTATAGTAAGCATTAGTCATAATTAAAAAAAAAATCATTACTACCACATGCCCATGGTTTTTATCTGAAACGTGGCAGCTCTATACAGTTTGGCAGTGTTGGAAAACAACAGAAGAACCAGCGAAATGCAAGCTCTAAGCAGGGATGGTTCACATATATCATTTTAAAGTAGCAGACTGGCTTAGCGAGGACCGTAAACCAACATATTCTGCCCTTCAGTGGTGCAAACCCCAACCTCTAATAGAAAGGGTCTATTAGACATCCCCTGATGGCTGCGACAGCAGCACTGGTGCAGAATTTCCCAGCTGGGGCTAGTCAGGACCACCTTGGAGGAGGACACTAGGCTGAGGAGCCTGTCCGCTGACACCTCATTAGCATACCACAGCAGGCAGCATCTGTGGCTTCCACAGGAGCGAAATCCACATGCCCTGGGCATCGGAATGTCTCTTCTGCAGGATTTAACATAAACTTTTTCACATACAAGCATCCTTCTCTGGGACTCCAAGACGTCTCATGTCAATATTCGCTTATGAACATTCCCAACCTCTTCATCCCTCTGTCTGTTTGATGCACCCGCCTGCTCAAAATCTAGCCTTAGATGAACTCAACGGTTTATTTTGCTCCCTCCCCTTCACCCCAGCTGTTGGGCATGGCTGGGAAACGCAGACACCCTGCAGATGGTGCCGCTGTCAGCTCACTCCTGTCATATGTCATATGGGACCGCTTACTGTCGGGCAACCCTTTTCCAGCTTTCTGGTCAGCTCACACTCCCAGCCTCCTGCATTCTGCCCCCGACCCCTCCCCGCACTCCATGAAAGGATAATCCTCCTTGTGGGTGATGCACGGGTGCCGACTCTAAAGAGGATGGCTGGTGTCAGTGTAGCATGGGTGGCAAGCTCTCTCTCCTCTCTGCTTATGTCATCTGCCAGTTACCATAGAATCAACTCTGACTCCTGGTGACTCCCTGGGTCACCAGTTTTCCAAAACTCGGTCACCAAGTTTTCCAAAGCTTTCCAAGGCTCCTTTCCTCAAGGATCCTTGGGGTGGATTTGAGCTCCTGTCTTTGGGTTAGCTTCTGAGACCATTGGCGGGGACACTTCCCTCTCTGCTGAGACCCATCCCCAAAGCTCCCTTTTGACCTCAGCACGTGACCCACCCTTCCAATTCAGGAATAAGGGAATACCCTCAATCTTCCTGGTCCACCTCAGCAGATCCATTTGTATCCAGATTGAAACCTACACTCTCCCCTCCCACTTGCTTGCTTGTGACAAATACAGAAAGTGCCTCTTTTATTACACAAGTTAATCCTGCCCCCTGTGTCTCTTTGCCACCCCATCTCACTTCCTCAGGGACATGTTTCTGGTCATGTTCCCCTCTCACTCCTGACTTACTCTCAAAGCTCCTGCCATTCAGTCGTGGCCGACCCATAGAGACCCAATGGGACGGAGAACTGCCCTGTGGGTATCAAGACTTTAACTCTTTAGGGGAATAGAAAGCCACGTCTTTCTCCTTTGGAGTGGCTGGGAGTTTCAAACTGGTGACCTTGAGGTTAGCCACGAACACATAACCACGAACTACCACCTAGGATTTTCTCTCAGCAGAGGTTAAAGTTTCTCAGATATCTCTCTGAAGAACTTGTTTGGAGTCTTTAGTAAGGGATAGTGAGCTTCTGTAAATGGTGATATTGGGACCTGATAATGGTGATGGCTTGTAATACTTTATGGAGAGTTTTTGCACCTCCATCCATAGTTTTCTTTACATGTGAGCCCTGGTAGCACTGTTAGGGGTTAGCTGCTTCCATTCTTCTGACAGGCTTAGGTTTAATTTGGTCCCCTTATTCTGGTGCCCGGAGTTGTGGATTTAGGCTGTTATCTGAAACCTTTCTTCTTCCTCTTCTTTTTGCTTTTTCTTTTTCTCCTTTCCTCTTCCTTCTTCTTGTAGGTATGGAGTGCTATAAGTTTCAACTCCAGACTTTACAGTGTGGGGGGTTGGTTTTTGGATTTTTTTTTTTTGGTCTTGAAACTCTTGGCAATATTAGTTTCAAAAGGTGTTTAAGTGTTTGAAGAATAAAACAAAGGCATTAAATATCACCTGGTGTGTATGACATCTCAGACTCCTTCCAATGGCGCTAGGCTATGATAAAGGTTTCTCACTTTGGAGTATGTGGGTTGATGAGTACCCAAAAGAGATGTTTTGCAAAAATGCCTGATTCAATAAAAATGATTTCTTTTAGTAAAAGAAATGTGCTAGAGACTTAACACAATTTCATTTTTAAGTCTTTAATAGATGCTCATAGAAAATAGCCACAGATTAGAAAAGTAGTCCTTTATGGGGCCATATGTTGGAATTTGGGGATTTGAAATGTGATTTCTGTCAACATGGGACTGAGAGACCCATGTGTTAGCCACACTATACATGACCAAGGCCGTAAGACAAGGAGTTCCTTGAGGACACAGATTTACAACGGCCACTCCCTCTCTGATTCCCCAGGGGATAGCTTCCTGCCTTGTAAATCGCAGGGACTTGGTAAATGTGTCCTAGGGTAAAGCAGAGTCTTTCACCAGGACTGAATCAAAATTCCTGCTAATAGGAAATAGACGGAACTTCTTTCCAAAAGGGTGGGTGGAATGGAATTGAGAAATAGACTGAGGGCTTTGGCCCCAGCAAGAATAGCAGGTCTCTGTGGGCTAGGCTACAGTCTGTCTAACTCTATGCTTTCCTGGAAACCCATTTCATTTTTTTCTCAGTGGCTGGTTGATCATTGAGTCTATAGTTTTCCAGCCTCGCTATGACTGTGTCTCTAGATTGGGATTTAGGCCTTATTTTTCAGACCCGGGTAGTTATGGAGCTTTCTCCCCACTGAAGTCCTATGGATCTAGCAATGTGCTGAAATAGCAGGAAGTCAGGAGACCTGGGTTCTAGTCCCAGATGTATGATTTTGGGCAGGCCTAAATCATTTATCTTCTCCGGACCATTTTCCTCATGTGTAAAATGAAGGGGCCAAGCTAAGATGAGTCTTTAGTGCTGTATCTTTTTGGATTATCATTTGCCTATATTATTGGTAGGACATCAAAAAGGTCTCTCTTTCTGTCTTTCGCTCTGCTTGTCACCCTTGGTGGCATTTTACATTTATTTGTAACATTCCAGTAAGGGGCTGGAAGCCACACTGAAGATGCAGTGCAATTTAATTAGAGACATGGGTGGTTCGGTAGTAGAATCCTTACCTTCCAGACCTGGGTTCCATTTTGGCCAGTGCATCTTAGGCACAGTCCCTGCCAGCCATTGTGCGCTAAGACACCAGACTCATTGCCGTTGAGGCTGCGCTAAGTCAGAGCGACTCCCTGTGGGTTTCTGAGACTGTGACTGTTGATGGGAATCAAAAGCCCAGTCTTTCTCCTGAGGAGCTGCTCGGGGTTTTGAACTGCTGACCATGCAGATCACAGCTCAGCCCCTAACCACCGTACCACCAGGGCTCTAAAGAAGCACGTCCAGACTAAGACAGACTGGGAAGAGAGGCCTTGGAATCTATTTCCCCAAACCAGCTAGTTAACCCCCTGTGAATCCCTGCAGTCCCATCTGAACCCCGTGGAGCAGATGGTGCTGGCCTGGCAGCATTTCGTTCTGCCGTACAGGGGTCGCCACGAGTGGGGGAATCCACACAGTAGCAGCAGCAAAGAACACAGCACCCCCAGCCATTTAGTGAAAAGAGGAAGTGACCACCATCATCAGAGGGCACCTATTTTGCTAGCCAGCTACCACCTGGCACCCTCTGGAAGCCATAGGGGGCTTGGCCTGATTTGTGAGGGGAGGTAGCCCACAGGCCCTCTGCACGGGGGTGGGTATCCCGCCCCCAGGAGACAAGGACTGCAACTGTACCGATGAGCTTGGCCCCTCCATGGTTTTGCCTGTGGCCAGTTCTAGGCCTGGGGCTAAGGCTGCCTGTAGGATGCACATTCCCAGTGGCCGCAGCCAGTGCCAGGAGGTAGCCGCCGTCTCAGGAGCCCACACCCTTGCTAATTTGTCTTCCTCAGCAATTTCATTTCCTGGGGCTGTCCAGCCAGGCTATGGTTTCTTGTCTGCCAGTTGATGATGGAATCCCTCTCTCATGATGTGATTTGCACCACTTATTTGGGTAGGTAACTAGGACAGGAAGACGGAGCTAATTAAGCCCTTCATGAAACAACCAGTCACCAGCTTACAGAATGCCTGCTGCTCATTGGCAGCAGTGACTGTTCTTCGCTCTGCCCTCCGGCCCTATTCCGGGTCTCGTTGGGTTGGTTTCCTTCGAAAATGTCTTTGTGCTCCTGCTCTAGACTCCCCACCCGACCCCGCTATTTTTGTAAAACCCATAAAAAATACCAGTGATCCAGTCAGGCTAAGCAGAAAGAAGATTGTGGTGGGTCTTCAATGCCCTGAATGTGTCGGGCGCACTTGGATTTTTCTGGCTGAATGTCAAATTGGGCGCTTTTGGCTGGAACACGCAGGTTCAATGCTGCTGACGTATCGCTTTCCAATGACCTTGGTCTTTTGAGCCTTGGAGGGGACTGACCTTTCAGTGGATTGAAACTTTTCAGGTGGAGCTTAGAGATCTCCAAAACCACCCGTTCCTTTGTAAATGAGTAACATTCAGTCAGGAGACCGATGCCAAGGACTGCTGCTTATTTTGTTGGCCAGCAAATACCAAGGTGTACCCCAGAGGCAAAGCAACGCAATAAATTAAGTTTTTTTTTTTTTTTATGTTTTCTACAAATGACAAGATATTTCCAAGCAGGGCTGAAACTCTAACCAAGAAGAAACGGGCACAGAGATGATCATGAAATCAATGAGGGTGAAAGTCAATGTTCCCAGACCTCTGAGCCCTGTCTGGACTTAGGTAATGTCTTCTGCATGCACAGTTGGTCCTGGTTTTCTTTTCTCTCTGCCAGCCTGTTTTCAGGAATCCCTTGGCAGAGGAGAAGATGTTGTCCACTGCACCTTCCTCTCTTGCTGCGCTCCTGAGTATTCTTTCTAGGGGCCTTTTCTTCCCTCCCTCCCTCCCTCCACCGTCTGGTATTAATTTGTATTCCTTCTTCCTAACGACATCTCTGACTCATCGCTGCCTAGAACTTCGGGTTTCCTGAAGGCTGCGTGGCCCCAGACGTGGCGCCCCACCCACTTGCCCGAACGTGCTGTCGCCCATAACGAGAAGCAGTGTCTACACTCTGAGGGGGGATCCCATGAGTCTTGCTGTGTGAGAACTGGGGAGGTTTCCCTAGCTCTCTCGCCCACAAGTCATCAGCAATGAAAACTTGTTATATTGCACCCTAATCAGGAATGAAAACGTGTCTTCTCTAATGCCCTAAATCTCCTCGTGGGGGCTGTGGTGGTTCTGTAGTAGAACTCCTTTCGTCCCTGCAGGAACTCTGGTGTGTGTGTGTGTGTGTGTGGAGTGGATTATGCCATTGGGTTGTTAACCACAAGGTCAGCAGTTCAAACACACTAGGCCCTCCCAGGGAGAAAAATAAGGCTTAGAAACCCAAAGGGGAAGTCCTACGCTATCCCATCAGGTTGCTAAGAGTAGGAATTGACGCGAGGGCAATGGAGTTGACTCAGGGTTGACTCCTGGCCCGTGCACTTTATGCAGAGCCACCAACCATCTCTGAGGGAGAATTTCTTGTGGCTTTGGTACTGACCCAAAAGAGCCAAGATGTAATAGTGGCTGTGAGTTTGGTTTTTAAGGAACATATAGCTGGATAGATATTTTCCATTGAGTAGACATCAACTCATGGTGACCTCATTCTCTGGTCCTGCATCATCTTCACAATTGCCAACACATTTGAGTCTATTGCTGCATCTACTGGGTCAATCCATCTCCCTAAGAGTCTCCCTACTCTCAAGGGTCAGTCCTCCACCAACTATGATATTCTCCTGTGGCAGTCATGTACTTGATGTCAATTTCATGATTGGGATGTAGGGGTGGAGCCTGGCCTGTCAGTCTGGAGATAGTCATTGAGTAGCCAGTGAGGCCTCTGTGTGGGCATGGCTTTCTCCTGAGAATTATGCGAAGTCTTGCGGTATTTCCCAATCGGAGATGAGAGACCATTTTTCACAGTTGTTGGAAGTCGCTCAACTGATAAAGCAAGATAGTAGCGTCTGAGGAACCTGAAGAGCTGGAGGAGAAGCCACACTGCCTTACCCTGATGGAACCAGACCTCTGTAGCCAGAAAAGCAACAGAGAGACCCCTGCCAGTGCTCAGATGTTTCTATCACCAATGGATACTGCTGGTGGACCCTGAACCCTGAAATCAAGGAGCCATGTGGGGAACCCTGCCAGAGCTGGGACTCTGCACTCACTAGCCTGTGACTTCCTGAGTTGGAAGGAGACTTTATAGACTGGTTATGACTTTGAATTAAAATAGGTTGCGATGCTTTCTCAATGTTCCAATCCTCTTGTATATAAACCTCTCCCTTCTATCCATATGCATATCTATGAATTTGTTTCTCTAGTCTACTTGGACTAACAAACTTCCTTTATGATTGATTCTTCTTGACAGTGTGTCTAAAGCAGGTGAGTTGGTCAGTGTCCTGTCATGATCTGTGAGGATTTCATTAACTAATTTTCAGCATTTGGCCCACTAGACTTTTCTTCCTGGTATGTCTTAATCTGGAAATTCTGATTCTACCTGCCTACTGTGGGTCACCTTGCTAGTATTTGAAATACCACTGCCATAGCCTCTGGCATCACACCCTATGCTGATAAACTGACTGACAGCAGGTGAAGATGACCATCCAGGCAGTGGTCAAAGCAGAAGAGTGAATGGCATCAGCTTATTGAGATGTCAGAGCCCATTGAGTAAGACAGGAAGATAGCCAAACCCTAGGGAATCCCATTGCCAGGGGGTCACAAAAAGGAGAAGGGCCAGATGGTAGGAGGAGATTTCTGAGGGTGTGGCATGATAGAAAACAAGAGCAGAAAGCATCTGACAAATAGATTTTCAGCATCTGTACGGAGATCTCTTTCAATGGAATGATGGAGCCAGATGTTAAGACACTGGACTGGGCAGTGTGGGGGAGAGGAGAAATCACAGTCAGCCCAGATTCCTCTTTTGAGAAGCACTGTTGCAAAGACAAGAAGGGAGATGGGAAACAAGAGCAACAGCAGGAGACATTGAGGTGTCAGGCATGCCCTGTCGTGGTCAGTGGTCCAGAGAACACAGAGGGACGGTGCCCAAATGTGAGAGAAGCAAAGGAGGGAAAGAAGGGTGGTGGGACGTGCGTGAGAAAGGAGGTCCCAAGCACAAGAGCTTTGGGCATGTGGGGAGCGCGAGGGTAGCTGATGGGTTGCTTGTGAGCGCCACAGCCTGGAGGGCTCAACTAAGATTATGCCAGTAGAATTCGCCTTCAGACACGGGGGTTGTAGAGTCACTTGTCTCCTCCACACAGGGCTTCCCCTTGGGCCGGTTGTCTCATTGTTCCCGTGGAGCTCTTGGTAGCATTCGGTCACATTCAGAAAATGGAAGTCTCGATAAGATGACTCAGAGACCTGGCTGCTTTCGCCTGGGCTATTTTGTGTTTCGGTTGAAAAAAAAAAAAGAGAGAAATTGTTCACTTTTCTAAAGGGATATTACATTTGCCTTGAAATATGCCCTGTCTGCCAACCCAGAAACCTGTGGTCTATCTGGATGCTCTTGAAAGAGAAACTTTTGTCTAAAATAAATAAATAAATAAATGAAGAAGAAGAAGAAGGGGGAAGGGGGGAAACCCAGAAAATTCTTTTTCTTTTTGCTGGAACTCGGCAAAGTGGCTCTATTCCTCCGGCTCAGAGAGGACTGATTGCCAAATAGAAACAACAGCAGAGGCGAACCTTAGTCCAGCCCGTCTCCAGTGAATTTCTGCCACAGGGGGATAATCGGCACAGGTACCCCTCCTGCGGTTGTCGGCTGTAGGCCCCCCATGACCCCAGACATGACAAACGAAGTAATAGATATATCATGCGCCCTCCCCTTCCCCCTCCCCCAGCCTTCCTTACCAGCCTTAGTATGAAAAACCACTGAAAGCTGTTTTGGTCATCGCAGCACACCAGCCTCCACTGACAGGTGGATGGTGGCCCTGCCTGAGGTGCACTGGCAGGAAATTAGAGCCAGGTCTTGCATGAGGAAGATAAGACTCACCCCCCTACCCCACCACCAACCACTAAGCCACTAATATCCCTGCCTCAGGAAGAACAGGGTTATCTACACAAACAGTTTATTGGGTTTTTAGGGATCATTTCATTCCTGTCCTGTTTTTATCCTATTTCCCACTATTTCTGTGAGTTAGGTGATGGCCATACATCCCTTTACTTGGGATTGTGGCCGGTCCAATAGGGAAGATCAGCTCAGTTTCAAGGAATCTCCCATTTGTCTTATTTGTTCAGAACGGTGGAGTTAACATTTCAACTTGTACAACAAGGTCTTCACCCTCAACTCGGCACCCTGGCCTGGGCCAAGAAGACACCTGACCCAAGTTCAAGATCAAAGGCCTCTGAAGCGGAGAGAGAGAGAGAGAGAGAACTTGAGAGACAGAGGACTGACACTGATTCAGTGATGCGTGACCATGAAGAAGTCTTTCCTGGTCTTTGTAGTCTTTCACGTGTGGAAAGATGTCTCTCCCTGATGCCCCTATATCCCTGCCTTGGGGAACCAGGTCTTTGTCATCCTCCCGCACAGAATTCAACTGTATTCTTGGCTGCCTCTTGTGTATTGAATCATGTCCCTCTCCCCCCAAACAAAAACAAAACAAACTCGGTCTCTGTGAAGGGGACCTTAGTTGGAACTAGGTGATCAGTTAAGGCAGTCAGGTTTTCAAATCCTGTCTTGGTTTTGTCTTCCGAAGAGAGAAAGTCTTCACAAGGACACACAGAGACAGGTTTCCAGAGCTGAAGCCTGGGAGCACTGGAGTCAGGAGGCTGGAGGGAGGCGGGGGACAGTCACCCTCGGAGTCTCAGAAGACTCCGCATGGCTGGCAGACGGAGATGTCTCAGGCTCCAGAAATCTGAGATGCCGCCTCTGCCTCTGCCCAGTCTGTCCGATTGCCGAACTTTTGTCATGGCTGCCTAATGTGACTCAGATACTATTATGGTTACAAAGACAAGGATAAAAATGTCTGCTCCTGGGGCTGTATAATAAAAATACAGGTATAACACTTCCAGGGGTCACCGCCATGGGAAGTTCAATGAGAAACCCAAGATGTGTATGAAATTACTCCCTGTGTTGAGTGATGCCCTTGCTAGCTAGCTGCAAGGTTGGTGGTTCAATCCTGCCAGCCACTCTGAGGGGAACGATGAGCCTGGCTTCTCTGGTAAAAAGTGACCCTAAGGTAAAGTGACCAGATTCTAATATTGGTAAACCATTGACCGTGGTGGGGGTGGGGTCGAGGGGAGATATTCCTTTCCCTAGCTTGTCGTGCATTCTTTCCAAAAACGGGACTTTTTAAAAATGCTGCGGGACACGGGAAACATTGTTTAAAATCAGGACTGTCCCGCCAAAAGTGGGATATCTGGTCACTTTCCCCTCTGTCCTTCAGTGTGGCTGTGAGTTAGAACCTGTTTGATGGCAGTGTCGTTGGAGTTGTTTATTTTTGTCTCATGTTCTCAATCCCTTTGGCTCATTCTAGAAAAGTCCTGTGAACTAGTAATAGGAAGGGCAGCACCCTGTCTTACATCGAGAGATACCTGCTGGCGGTACCCGATGTCTCTGTAGCCAGGACGTCTTCCGAGATAGGGCCCTGGGTTCAAACCATCAACCCTCTGCGAGGACTGTGTCCTTCCACTCATCCATCCCTGGGGCTCCCTCATGCCAGCCCAGAGGAAAATGGCCGTTCTGACTGACAGAGGGAACAGGAAGCACACCCAAGCAAGCGCATCGCCCCTCCTCACTGGGAAAGATGACTGTTTTTGGCACGCCTCCCCTTTGCACCAGACCAAACCACAAAATGAAACTCAGGGTGCACGAGTCGCTGCGGACTCCCGCTGACCCCGCAGGACTGGATAGGACGGGCTCCATGAGGTTCCGGGCCTGTGACCGCTTGCAGGGGAAGAAAGTCCCATCTTCCTCATCTTGTATCATACAGGACAGCCTCAAGTCAGGACCTCGCTCCTCCCAGCACCAGCGCTTTCCTTGAGTGTGTGGATGGAGGGATCGGTGTGTGTGTGTGTGGTGGGGCGGGATAGCATCCGTAGCAGATAGGAATGGGATAGAGAAAGAAAAAAAAAGACTCATTTACAAGGGGGCTCCCAAACGTTCATGGGAAGATTCCATGATCTTTTCATTCCCCTTTGCTCACGAACTTTGCGTAAGTACCTCCCATGTCTCTGTAGTAGTCCCGGTTCCACAGCGGTTCGCTCAGCTGCTCAAGGGGAGACCATGGCTCCAATCCACCCGTTACTCTGGAGAAGGAAGGTGCGCTCACCAGGTGGCCTTGGGAGCCCGACCGGCAGGTCTCCTCTGTGAGTTGGAATTCACGCGTCAGCCCTGGGCTTAGTTCTCGAGTGTTCTTTACAGGTTAAAACCAGGCACGGTGCATGTGTCAGCGGTTTGAAGCCCGAGAGACAGACAGAGAGAGAGAGAGAGAGAGAGAGAGAGAGAGAGAGAGAGATTGAGGGAAGTCAAGAAAGAAGGCATGAGGGTACCCAGTGGTGGCCACCCACCAGACGTGATATCTTTGTTTATCAGCATCATTGTTGGTTATTCTTAGAACATAAGACGATCCAATGCCCTCTCTTACACAGCTGAGGTGTCTGCAGAGAACCCAATGCATACCACAGGGCCCTTTTGTGACAGCAGGGATCTCTTACTGACTTCCCCCCCCCCCCCCAATTCCCAGAGGGAGCAGGGAAAGGGCATCTCTACCACCTGGAACTACATCCAACTAAACCAAGCACCACCTTGTCTTTGATGGAGTGGCAATGATCCAAGAAGGAGACTGAAAATTCCCCTTTATCCCGCAGGATAAAGCCTGGATTTCCAAAGAGAGAGGAGGCTTCCACTGCCACCGTGTCTGACTCACAACTCACACGCAGGTACAGGGAGCCTAAGCGGCCAATGTTCTCCAAATAGATTAGGGTAGGGCGGTGGGCTCCTCATCCTCCGTATGAAAGACAGGGTCCAGAGAGAAACACTGACATGTTTACTGGACACGGTCCCAGGGAGTGTTGCCAGGGAAAATGCAGGACCCTTGGTAGAAGGGGAATGTGGGATCATTGAGAAATAATTTGCATACCCAAACTGAAAGTAACTATAGGTATGTATATCATTATTGTTATTGTCAGTAGCCATCTTTCATGGTGGTCAGTACGTTTCAGTCCATGGTTAGGTCTGTGGTGACAATCCAGTTCACTAAGGGCCTCCTTCACCTTTGACAGCCATCCACTTTGCCCACTGCAATGCACATCGAATGGCCCTTTGTTAAACCGATCAACCCCTTCGTATTCACTGGAATGTGGTCCAGCACAGGCCCTTCCAGGTGTCAAGGTGTCTGATAAACCATTACCGGTCACCACTTCCAGTGAGCTTGGAGTAAACACCAAGGAGAGTAGGATAACCCAACAGTGTCCTCCCAGGCTGGGCGGTCTCACTGCCAAGCACTCCCCTCCAGTGAGCTGGCACCGTTGATGGGGGCGTCATGCTGAAGGGCTGCCTGTGGTCCCAGGTTCCCAGAGTGAAGTCAGTTTTCATCTTTTCCCTGGCCTCATGAAAGGCACAGGTACTGCACATGGAGAGCAGCTCAGGGTTCCTCCACTACCCATGAGGAAAAAAATCATAGATATAAAGACCTCGTCAGAGAGGGGGCAGTCTGCTCTTTATACAGTCTCAGAAACGCCGCATAGACTCACTCTGAGTCAGAATCCACTCAATGGCATGGGTTGGTTTTTCAAACCTCTTTGTGGTATCAAAAGTCGAGGGGTCAATATACTTCGCTGCTAACTGAATGGTTGGAAGGTCAAGTCCACACCAAGGTGCTATGATTTAGGGTTTTTTTGTGCCAACATGGCACCTGCCAGAAAATATGGGTGGAGTTTAGCCTGTCAATCAGGTCACATCCTAATGACCTTATTTGGAGGTGAAAGTGAGCTAAATGGCTTGCTGGAGGCCACCCCCTACCCCTTCTCTCTCTCCCTGCGGGTCAGAGCAGCATGCTGTCTGATTTAGCTGCCCTGCCTCATTACGTGTGCTGTGCTATCTGGAGGCTGTGCAGTGCTCGGCTCCATCTGGCCAAGTCAACTACAGTACATAGTGTCGCTGTGCCATTCTGTTCCAAGCTGAGGTGCTGCCCCACCTTGCCGGGTCTGCTGCCTGCAGGCTGACCCTGCTGGTCTTGCCACCACTCCAGACGTGGCAGCCTCCATCAGCCACCTCCCATTGACACTCCGTGAGGCTCTGCCGTAACCTGCTTCACTAGGCTGTGCTTTGGCCCCTGCTATGTCATCCTCCTCCTGCCTGCTCACGACGCACCTCACTACGTCATCTTCCTCCTGTCCACTTCATTAGCCTTGGGCTAATGGCCAGAGAAGTTGGAATGACCATCCCACAAAAATGAGGTGGACTGAGCTCTGTATTGTCTATCAGCTAATTTGGTGTTATATTCCTTTTGCTATATAAACCTCTCTCTCTCTCTCTATATATATATATATATATATAGATATAGATATAGATAATCATAAATATCTTGATTTTGTTTCTCTAGAGAACCCTGCCCAGCACAGGTGCCTTGGGCGAAGGTTGTGGGGATTTACTTCTGGAAGATCAGCCATTGAAAACCCTATAAAATGCAGTTCAACTCATTGACATGCACACAGTCACCATAAGTTGGAATCAACTGAACCCCAACAGTTGGGTTGTGTGACCTCTGGGAGAGTTGTGTGAAAGCGTGTGGCCAGCTCTGTGACTGCCCTGAACACAACAGTCAATGTCATAAGAACAGAGAAAATGGTTCCGGGCACTTCCCCTCCCAAGGGCGGAGAAGATGTGTAAACACCACAAATGGCAGGTCTGCCTTCTCGGAAATTCCCCCTTTCCCAGGCTCCCCCTCTCAGTCTGTCCAGATACATAGTCCAACTTTCTCCTGGATGGTTTTTAGTGGAGTAGGCACAGTCATTAACAGCAGTCAACTCTCTGGAAAAGGCAGTGTTTTTAGGGTGGCCATACCCAATACCCTAGCTCCTCCGGCCTCATCGCCTCTCCAGCTGGGTGGTTTGAAACATCAGAAATGCCTCCTTTCACAACTCTGGAGGCTAGACGTCCAAATTCAGGGTGTTGGCAGGCCCACAGTCTCTTTGAAGTTCCCAGGGGAATAGCTTTCCTTTTTTTCCATCAGCCTTGGTCGCCCCCCTCCTCCCCGGGCTTGTGGCAGTGATCTCCGCCCCTCTGCCAGCTCTGCTCACTGCCTGTCGTCTTCGCTCTGCCTCTGTTCCTCCTTTCATCAACAAAGCCATGTAGGATGAGAAGTCACCCTACCGTATGATGTCATTAATGGGATATTTTCAAAGGTCCTATTTCTCAACAAGGTCGCATTCCCAGATGCAGGTTTAGAACGTTAACACGTCTTCTAGAGGACCCAATTCAACTCATGGCAGGTGGATGCCTTGGCAAGCAATTAAGGACAATGACTCAACTGTGCTAGAATCTGGGTCCTGGGGGAGAAGAGGACACCTCATCCATCACATACTGGCCAAAGCCAGCAGAGCTGGCACTGAGGCACAGCGAAGTCAGGATCCACTGAAAGGCCCATGCCTCTCCGGTGCACAACTGGGTGTCTTACATCAAAGGGAACTATTTTCAAGGGGCTTGAACCCAGTGAAGGGGTCTTGAGCCCGTTGGCATGGTTAGATGTTGGACTGCTCAATGGAGGGTCATCTGTTCAAACCCACCCTCCACTCCGCAGGGGAACAATGAGGCTGTCTGCTCCCATAAAGTGTCACAATCCCAGAAACTTGCCCAAGGGTCCCTAGAAATCAGCATGGACTCAATGACAGTGAGTTTGGCCTCCTCTTGGGAATGCGTACTATAGATCCTGATGGCACAGTGTTTAAGCACTCGATGGCCAATCGAAAGTTTGCCACTTGAACCCACCAGCCCTTCTGCAGGTGAAAATAGGCGGCAGCGTGCTTCCCTAAAGCGTTACAGCCTTGGCAGCCTCATCGGGCACTTCCACTCTGCCCTACATCTCTGGATGAACTCTACACTAACAGCTTTTGCGTTCTGCTTTTTAAATGTGAATTGAACCCACCAACAATGATCATTATTGGAAAGTGGAAGAGGGGTGGGTTGTGTTTTTGTTTTTGTTTTTTTTTTTGCTAGAAAGCACACCATACCAGGATGTCTGATAGCCTGGGCTTAGCCAAAGTAGCCAACCATCCACGACCTGGGTCTTTTCTGGTCTTTCTAGGTGGCCAAAGGCTCCAGGATCCCTTCTAGGGAAGGCCTGGGATTTCCAAGTGTGTGTGCTGACACACGAAACTGCACCACGAACGAGTCACTGGTCACCACTCCACCAAGTTGATGGAGTGCTTTAATGAGTTAGGGATGGGCGGGATGACACTGCCTTGGATCCTGCCACCTGAGGCCTGAGTCTGAGAAGCTAGTCAGTTGTTCAAAAGCTTCTTCACGGCAGGGAGGCAAGTGGGGTTACAGGGCATCTCATGGGCATCGTCCTTTGGGGCAGGGTATAACCACCATTTGGCACACCCGGTTCAGGCTTCGGAGGCTGGGAGAAAGGTGGGGAACAGCTCCTCTCACCAGCGCCATCTACTCCCCAAACCTTTGTTGTCCTGCCAAGCTCCCAGCTCCACAGCCACCCTCTTTCCCCTCCTCTTGTTCCTCCTCCACACTCTCTGAGGCCGTTCCAGACACAGAGCTCACAGCGTTTCACGGTGAGAGCCACGGACTCAGCACCCACTCCCCTCTGGGCACGGGGGCCTGCTCTGCACATGCTGAGCCTCTCCAAGCACTGCCTGGTGGAACAGGCCACACCTGCACAATCACTCCCAGAGAGCCTTCTGTGCACTCCACGAGAGGAGTGCAGCCAGCAGGGAAGGGTCTGAGAAGAGCAGCCCAAAAGTTCCACTGCAAATTCCACTACTACTGGCATGGTCGTGGGCCAAGTTAAGTCAAAAAGCTGAACTCACTGCCCTCGAGTTGATTCTGACACCTAGTGATCCTAGAGGCGTTTTCAAGATCCATGGGAGTTTCTAAGACTAACTCTTCACTGGAAGAGAAAGCTCAGTATTCCTGCCCCAGAGTGACTGGTGCTTTCGAACAGCTGACCTCACCATTAGCAGCCCAATGCGTCACCATGACACCATTAGGGCACCTGAGTTTCAGCCTTATTTCCCCACCTCCAGAAATGGATATACTGTTTGTAAAGCAAACCAAACCAAGTCCACTGCCATCCATTGATTCGGACCCCTAGCGACCCCTCTGTGGGCTTTCTGTGGATGTGATCCTTTATGGGAGAAGGAAGCCTCATGTTTTTTTCTCCCAGCGAGTAGCTTACACACCAGGCCTCTTACACTCTATGTAATGGGATTTTTTTTTAAGGATTCATTGAGAGAAGACATACGACAATGCTGGCAAACAGGGCTTCTTAATATTTATGAATATTTATAGAATTAATGTTTATAAATATTAATTCACTGTACCTTAAGAAGTGAAAGAGTGGGTGGTGAAATAACAAAAACCTTTATAGGTAGACACACACATGTATACATAAACACACAGATGTACATACATACCTACTATCTATATACATGTTTTACACACATGCATATATATGCACATAGATAGACCAGGAAAAAACGAAGTAAGCAAAACACAGTCATTGAGTCACCTTTGACCCCTAGAGCTCCTGTAGGACAGAGCGGAACTCCCTAGTGTTGGCGGACGGCTGAATCTCTTTGTAGGAGCGGACAGTCTCATCTTTGTCCTGAGGAGTGGCTGGTGGACGAGAAGCTGACATGACTGTTAGTTTCTCAGCCCTCAACTCATCGGGCCGCCAAGGCTCAGGGGCTCCTCTCTCTCCCCAGGAATGTGTGTTTGCGGGCAGCAAAGAGTTCGTGGAAAAGTGGACTTACATGGTAATTGGAATATTCTCGTGAACTTTGAGGAGGCCCCTCTCATGGGTGGGTGTGTGCATGTTTGAAATCAATATTCAAAGGTCATTATAACTGACCCTTTGGATGGGCATAGAGCAAGGAGAATAACCCACCAAATGGCTTTTTGACCAGGCTGGTCAGTTCATTAAAAAAATGATAGCTTGGATATTGCTATGATGTTGGAAATATTTCAAGTACTAGCAGAGCTTCCAGAGCAAGACTTCTTTCTGAAGCCGATGGCAATCTGACGGTGTCCTGACCGGATGCCGTCTGACATGGAGTTGAAAAATGAGCCACTCAAACTCCACAGTGACTACAGCAGTGCACGTGAGCAAAGCAAGGGCTGTGAAGATGGTGCAGGACCAGGGAAGGCTTCATTTCACTCTATTTGGGGTCACCAGGTCGCCCAAGGCAACCACCACAATAGATGTCTTACTTATGTAAGAAAGATGAGGCAGTAAAAGAGACATTGTCATTGGCTAAGGTAAAAGTCAGTAAGAAGCTTTGCTGAGAGCATGCTGGGAATGACAGTAGTGTCCTCCACAGGCATGACTCTCTGCAGGACCCCACAAGCTGGAACTGGTCTCGGACACACAACCTTTGGCCATGTCTGTGGATGGTTTTGCTTGTTGCATGCTACTGGTACACAGTGGATATGTGTCAGGAATAAAGCCACACACCCAACAATGCACAGGACAGTCTGTAACAGCAGAGAGTGATCCGGCCCCACGTGCCAGTCAGGCTGAGGTGAAGGGCTCTTGCTTCGAGTTTAGCCAGATGACTGAATCATGAGGGACAGGAGAGGGGTGAGCGTATCCTGAAAGGCTCACAGGTGGATAACATGCCCCAATGTCTTGAGGGTTGGCAGGCTAGCCACCAACCACACTGCATGTCACATGAACAACATAGAAAGTGTCACCAAACAGGTTCCTGGACCTTTGGAGAGGCAGAAGGGACTGTTGTCTATTGGGGAGGGGGAGAATTTCTCATTCTGAGATTGTTTTGCTTTTATTCATGAGGACAGAGCAGTAAGAGGGAGTGGGAGACTGTGATAGTTAGGGTTTCTATGCCAAAATGGCTCCCGCAGGAACATGTGGCCAGAGGTTTGCCTGCCAATCAGATTATACCTTGATTGGTGGGCAACTGAGATACATGGCTTTCCAATGCTGGCCTCCTTCTCTCTCTTGATCCTGTCATCAGAAGAGGCAAGCAACACTGCCTCTCTCTGCTTTTGCCTTCCTGTTGACAAGCCACGTGGAGCCAAGAGCCTTGGAGATGTTTGCACCACCACTGTATCCTCAAGACTTCACACCCAGTGGCCTGTGATCTTCCTGCATTTTGCATCATTGCACATGCTGTGTTAGCCTGAAGAGGGATTTGTGGACTTTTATCAGACTTCTCGGCTAATATCAGACTTGTGGATTTGACATGGACTGGGCTGGGATGTCTGCTTGGTACATAATCACTCTTTGATATAAATTCTTTCTTAGACCTATATGAGTATCAATGAATTTGCTTCTCTAGTCCAGCCAGCCTGCCAGAGAGTCCATGTTGTCCATCAATGGTTTGCCACTCTCCTGGCATGTGGAAGCTACCTCCCAGGAATCAAGGAGCACACCCAGGACACAAAGGGGTCAGTGATGTCTTGCCCCTGTAAGGGAGATGAGACTCAGGCTTGCTTTCTGGCTAGTATACATCACGTGCAGCCACCACCCTCAGTCAAAGGAAGCTTATGTGCGTCTATGAGGCTGAACAGTTCTCAGTCAAGCTTTCAGACCCAGATGGACTCGGAAGGAAGGTCTGGTGATCTGCTTCTGAAAACCAACCAGTGAAAAACCTATGGATCATGGTAGTCCAGCTCACAACCAAGTCATTTTGTGTCACAGGTCCCAGAAGTGTACCCTTCTGTTCTGAGTCAGGGCTGAAAGGGAGGGTGTGCACTGCTTGGGGTCAAATCCCAAATGCCATTGATTTAAGATAACCCTTAGCTAGCATCTGGTATCTGGTCCAACCCTGGGGTTTGTTTCAGATTAAAACAGGTAATTTGCCAGCCAGCTGACCCTGACTCATGATGTCCTCCTGTGCGTCAGAGGAGCACTGTGATCCATTGGGTTTTCAATGGCTGATTGGGGGAGGGGAGTAGGTTGCCAGACCTTTCTTCTGTGGCACATCTGAGGAGACTCACAGCTTTCAGTCAGTAGCTGAATATATTAGCCACATGTTCTATGGAAGGGCTCTACTTTTACACTGGGTTCATTTGCTGCTCTGCCACTTAACCTTCCTCCAGTGCCCTGGGGGGTCCTGTGCTTTGGTGTTCCATCTCTGGAGAGTGGTTTCTTCCATTGCCCTGGGCTCCTCTCCTAGGACACCTTCTGTGTGCAGATTTGCTTCCTGCTTTTCTTTTCCAGTGCTCCACCCCTGTCCCCTAGAGTCTTGTCTTAGGTATGTAGGGTGGCTGTAACAGAAATACCTCATGGGATGACTTTATCAAATAGAAATACATAATCACTCACATTACTCACATAATTACTCATAAATACATCTCTCACAGTTGAGGAAGCCTGAAGTCTGAGTTCAGGGCTCTGGTTCTAGGGGAAGACCTGTTTTCTAGAAGAAGGTCCTTGTGTCATCCTTGGACTTCTCTTGTGGCATGGCATCTTTTTTCCTCAGCCCTGCTTCCTTCACTTGCTGGTTTTCTATCTTAAAATAAAGATGGACTCAAAGAAAGACCCTACACTAATCCTGTCTTATTAACAAACTCAACCCCTTTCCGACTGGGATTGTAGCTACAGGTAGAGCGTTTGGGATTTACAATGCATATGTATAATGGGGGGAGGGGACACCATTCAGTGCCTAGCAGGTCTCTTAACCATTTGGGCATCTTCTGTCCAGTCAAATGTATGTGTGTGCAAAAAATCATAAGCACCACCTTATCAGCCGGGACTTCTCCTTCATGACAGAAGGAGGGGAAGAGAGAAGACCTGCCAATTGATGCCACGCAACAGGCACTCCACAGGCGCGAGCAGGGAAACATAATGGGAAATCAAGTCACGATGAGGAGAGGGCAGCATCTAGACTTCAGAGGAGGCGTTT
The DNA here is from genome assembly GCA_004026705.1 of Nesogale talazaci. NCBI lineage: Eukaryota > Metazoa > Chordata > Mammalia > Afrosoricida > Tenrecidae > Nesogale > Nesogale talazaci. The sequence goes on from PVJH01000661.1 coordinate 109,091, forward strand.
GCACTTCTGTTGGCGGATAAGTGGGGAAGAGCAACTTCCCACCAGAAAGGGCGCTCATCAAGAAGCAGAGGGAACCCAAGGGGAGACTAAGACTGGCACTATGTTCCTGATTAGGCATGGTCAGACTGATTTGTATCCAGCCTTTGGGGAACCTCGCTATGTGCTATGTACTACGATGACCTTAGACTCCAGCCTTTCAGGGAACATGGCATCCTTCACAGGCTACCACAGAAGGAGGAAGAATGTGGAAACCACAGAAGGAGGAAGAATGTGGAAACCCCAATGAATGAACTTTCTCTACCTCATGATCACCTGGAACCCTTGGACTTGAGATGGAAATTCTCTGGTACGAGAAGAAACCAATGACAGCTACCCCACGGCTGTGGACTTTCCTGGTGTCTAATGAACGGTGGCCCACACCACTCTATATTTGCTCATTTATTGCTCTCCTTGCTTTCATATGGCATGAGTTGATCTGAGAGGCAAGGTCCTGCTCTTGAAAATGAATGTCACCTGAAAATTTCCCATAGCCCCAACCCCCATGGTTGATGTAAACAGAGTGCAATCATTTAAGAATCCCATCTGTCCGAATCAACAATGCATGGATTATGGTTCAGAGCTGACTATACTTGCATAACCTCCTTTTCTCAACAGTGTGATAAATTCTATGCCATTGGAGAAATTAATGATGGGATCAAGGGAATTAATTACCTTATGCCACACGAGGAGGATTGATAATATTTTTTGTCGTAAAATGGTGAGATCTGTTCAGGGAATCAGACCTGCTGCCAGTGCAATGACATTCTAAACAATGCAGACATTTCTGCATATTCCTACTCTTTCCCTACATTAGTTAATGACTAAGGCTGAACATGATGACATAGAAGGGACAGAAAAGGCCACCCCAGTTTCTCTTCTTGCCAGCCCTTCCACACTCATACGCAAGCTCACCGTAGAGAGTGTCAGTCGGATGTGCATATCAGGAGGTGAAATACAGGCAGTTAGCCAAGGGTAAAATACAAGGGCATGTTCTATGAACTATGAGATGTGAATTGAGGGCTGTGGATTATGCAGAAGTGCACATGCTTGTATTTGCATGGAACATGGGCATTTATAATATAAAGATATATACAAACACAACACACAAATCCATGCTAATCATTTAAATGGAATCATTATGTTGGGTGGGGGTTTTAGCAAACTCCTGGGAGAGTCCCATTTTCTTTTCATTCCATTTGGCCACTTTTTTTTTTTGAAGAATTCTCACAGAATGACCTTAAATCGAAAGTAAGCAAACCAAAAAAATCAACACAGCAGAGACAAACAAATAAGAGCATGCCAATCAAGAGAAAGACTGTAAAGAGGAGGGGAAAAAAACCCCCAAACATACACAAATCCTGTTAGCACCTTTAATGGCACATTTTTCTACATTTGGCAAAGGGCACCCTCACATTTTTATTTTGTACCCAAGCCAGAAAAACCAAGTCTGTTACCCTGAGTCAGCTCCACTGGAAATAGCCCCCTGGGTTATAGAGCAGAAGGGCTCGGTTCCATAGGGTTTAGGGACAGGAATCTTCAGAAAGCCAAAAAGTTCAGCCTTTTTCTACAGCTCTCCAGGCTGGGTCAGAGTGCCAACCTTCAGGCTGGCATAGGACAAAGTCCTTGTCCCACCACCACCGAGGACCACTTGTCTGAAGTCTATGAGCTATGCAGCAAGCCCTGCTGTTTGCTCCCCTTGCTACAGCTAGAATCGGTGTTCTTGGTGACCACCTATCAGAATTCATGTAGCCTGTGTGTACAGAGAGCCAGGAGGGTCTGGGGACTTCGGTTCTGGGGGAGGCAGTGGTCCCATGAGTGCTAGATGCGGCACTGTGGGGATTCCAGCGTGCTCAGCCTGGAGGGGCAACCCCACTGACTGCAAGTGTCCCTGCATGCCTGAGCCAAGGTTATGCCCCAGGGACTTTGGAAAGCACTATGGTCATTTTGCTACCATGCAATGTTTTTGGCACATCAGGGCTAAGGCCATTACCGGGAGCAGATCGACCAGATCTCATGGAGACGTGCCGTCTAGCTCATCGCATCTCCAATGCCACCCCACAACCTCCAGCTCTTCAAGCTTCATGGGGGGAAGAAAAGAAAATGGACCAGCAATGGTTTTTACTTTCCCTTTAGAACTCAGTTATGACTTGATTCTGTACCAGCTGCACTAGAATCAAGACCCAAAGGCTCATCATCTTTTCCATTCCTTGAGGGTCTGGGGTCTGGGACCTGGGTAGTGGAGTGGTTAGGTGATCTACATGGTCACCAGTTCAGAACCACCAGCAGACCCAAGAGAGAAATACTGGGATGTCTACTCCCATAAACAGTCTTGGAAGCCTACAGGGGGTGGATCTGCGTCAGCATTGACTTGAGGGCAGTGAGCGAGAGAGCATGCATGATCACTCAACCCAAGTAGTCTTAGAATACCTTTTTACCTCTGCCTGGAGACTATTTTTTCCATCCTTCAAAACTCAATTCAATGCCACTAACTAAGAGAAGTTGGTATCAAATTTCCAAAGATAGCCGCTCTTTTCCATACCCCATAATATCACCAAAGAGTATTTGTGTAAGTATCAGCCACCCTCAGAAATCCACAGAGGCAGCTCTGTTTAGTCCTGAAGGGTCACAATGAGTTGGAAGCTATTCGATGGCAGTGAGTTGGATTGTAAAAGGTGTCTTTGTGGTGGGCAGTGGGCAAGGCGTTGCTCTGTGAACTGCAAGGTTGGCAATTCAAATCCAACTGCTTCTTTGAGAGAGAAAGATGAGGCTGTCTGCTTCCAGAAAGATTTGCAGTCTTAGAAACCCTTGATAGGGTTCCTATGAGTTAGAGTTAACTCAAGGGTGGTTAGTTTGGTTTCATTTGGGCTTTGGGGTCATAAGATCCTAGAGTCAGAATCTTTATGCGATTAATTTTCAAGTCCCCTATTTTATGCATGTGAAAACAGGGCATTGCATAAAGAAGACCAGAAGAGAAGGAATGCATTTTCATTATGAGGCTGGTGAGGAATTTGGACAGGACCATGGCTTGTCAAAAAAAGAGAGAAATCTGTCTTGTTAGAAGTACAGCCACATGACTCCTGGAGATCAAGGATGGTTAGACTTCCTTTTAAGAACATTGTACAGGTTTTTAGGAGAGACCAGTTTCTGGAGAAGCACCTCATATTTGGAAAAGTTAAAGGACAGAGAAAAAGAGGAAGGCCCCTCACCCTGATGGATTCACATTGTGACTGCAACAATGGATTAGAAGGTAACAACAATTGGAAGGAAGGCACTGGACTGAATGGCAGTTCACTCTGTTATACGTAGGATCGATTGCCATGGATCGGGACTGCCTTGATGGCACCTCCCAGCAATAACCTAGTCACAATAGGCACATAATTCATCTCTTGAATGTTTGATTGATCACATACTAATAGCAATCATAGTATAAGTCAAGCAGCCTGCTAAGAACGTGACTTGTGCTTGTATTCTTTCCAAGAGCCCAACAATATCTATATGTGAGGAGCAAAGAACCTCATTATTCCATTGAGAACATAGGCTCATAAAAGTTAAATTCTTTGTCTAAGGTCACACAGCTTCCTTAGCAGGAGAACTGACTCAAATCTGGGTTTTGGGGCACCAAAGCCTGTGCTGTTCGCCATGGAATAAATGAGCTGTTGACTAGATCATTTCAAGGCTCTTCAGAAGAAGTTCATTTGATGAAAGATTCACCTGTACAACAGTCTCGCTTTCTCTTCTCTCTCTCTGGTATAAAAACCCAGGAATACAATTTCAGGCTCATGTGGTACATTAATGCTTAGTTTTTGCTTATTCTTTTAAAAAAGTTTTGAGGGTAAATTGGGTAGAGGTCTTCAAAGTTCATGAGTTTTCCATTCAATAACTCATACACATTTTGTTTCATCTCATCGGTTACAATCCCCATAAGCAAACAGCACTTACCTCACTTTTCCCTGGTGTTTCCTGTTTCTCTTCCCCCTACCTTCCTGACCCTTTTGAACATTGTCCTTGGGTAAATGCTGCCTTCTTCATCTCGAGGAATGGATGATTCTAAGGTGTCCTATCTCCCTAGTCTCGGGGATTCCATCCAGCACTATTCAACCAGTATGTCTGGTCTTCTAAAAAATGATTTTGTTTCCCACACATTCTTCCTCCTCTGTCTAATGAATTCTGTACTATAGCCTCTGAAAGAAAAGAGCTTAACAGCATTCCATGTTTGTATATGCTATTTGTCTATCTCCTAATGCTCTATGGAACTGCCACTGACATGGGGCAGTTTCTCCCAAGTCCACAGGGATTACTGTGAGGGGTCTTGTTGCACAAACGTTTGGCTTTGATGCAAATTAAAAGCAATACATAGAAGCAAGGCAGTGCAGAGTTCAGTTCCTCCTCGCCGATGATTACAGCATGCTCTCGTATTCTACTAAAATGGCATGGTGTGTTTATGGCATACAAGGCATTCTTGCGCATGGGACAGATACACTGATTTAAGATGCTGGTATTTTGGCCTCATGTGGCAGACAAAGAAGAGGAATTTTATTGTGTTTTGGAAAAAAATATTTTCAAATGCTTCACTTTTGTTCTTCACAACAGATTTCAGTGTATTAACAAAGGCTATGGATCCCCACACTTGAGCAATCCAGACACAATGGGATTTCAGAACCATCAGAGCAGTCATTTACATTTGTATTTCTTTGCAATCAAGTGACAATTACATTTTTAAAAAGATGGCCAGCTTCTCTGCACCTTTGGCATTGGAAATATAGGGACACATGGCTGACTGGCTCTTAAAGCTTGGTCCAGAAAGATGAAGCTGTCTGCTTCTGTAAAGATATGAAAATTCTAGAAAACCCAAAGGGGCAGTTCTACACTGTCTCAGAGCAGCTATGCATCAGAATTAGCTTGATGTCAATGGACTGGACCATATAATTTATTATTCAAACCAAGAATCTTTGTGAGTGAAAGGGGCAACTACTAACAAATTTCAGGGACAAATTGGACTGTTCTGGTTTGATTTCCAGGGACGAATTGGACTGTTCTGGTTTGACGTGGTTCCCATCATTCTAGGCTTCTAACTAGCTGCCTCATCTTCAGCATGTCACTCCCCATTCTTGGTTGCCAACTCTTTTGAAGTAAGAGACAACTGGGCTCCATCAGCTTCCCCACCCTCTTTTACCATGAGGCCTCTTTTTGAATTTTCTTCCTAAATCTTCACTTTTTGAGAAATGCTCATATCAAGAGATAAATGAGTAATATACAGTGAGTAGAATTTCAACCAACCAGAGCTTTTTTGTGGGCATGAAATAAATAATCAAGTGTATCATGTTGATGCAATTTTAGGCAAACAACCCCCCCCCAATTTTAAAAATGTTTTAATATACTTGTGAATCTCTTTTAAATTAAATGAAAGAATTCTGATAATATTCTTTAAAATGATGATAGCTATGAGGCCTCTGGAGTCTATGGGCAAAATATTGAATGACATAGGAAGCAAGAAAAGACTATAGAAGGAAGACATTTAACCATTTAAGGGCTAGGCTATGATCAAGAATCCATAGTACTGAAGGAAGGCATTCAAACTGCACTGAGGGTATTAACAGAAACAAGCCTCCAAGGACTGATGGACTACCAATGGAAATATTTCAACAAATCGATAAAGCACTGGAAGCATTCATTTGTCTATCCCAAGAAATTTGGAAGACAGCTACCTGGCCAACTAACTGCAACAGATCCAATTATCTTGGCACCCATTCTAAAGAAAGGCCCAACAGAATGAGGAAATGATCAAGCCATATCTTTCACATTACAAGTAAGCAGTATTTTGATGAAGATATTCCCCAAACTGCAGCAGTATGTTGATCGTGAGCTACCAGAAATTCGAGTTGCACTTAGAAGAGGATCAGGATAGAAGGAACACTCATTAACTTTTGATATGCAGATGATACAACCTTGTTTGCTGAAAACGAAAAGGTCTTGAAGCTGGCCGATAAAGACTAAAGACTACAGTCTTCGATATGAATTACAACTCAATATAAAAGAAACAAAGATCCTCCATCAGACCAATAATTAACATCATGATACATAGAGAAAGGATTGAAGTTGTCAAGGAGTTCCTTTTGCTTGGATCCACAATCGATATGCATGGAATCAGCAGGGAGGAAATCAACTGAGGTATTGCATGGAGTAAACCTGTTAGAAGAGATTTCTCTACAGAATTATGGAGCAAAGAAAGTACTGTGAGAACTAAGGTGCACCTGACACAAACCGTGGGATTTTTAATCACCTCCGGCACGTCAAAGCTAGACACTGAATAAAGAAGATCCAGAGGAATTGATGCTTTTGAACTACAATGCTGGTGAAGGATATGGCAGGTATATAGACCATGGACTTGAAGAAACAAATAAACTTGTGCTGGAGGACATAAGCCCGGAAAGATCTTGGAAGTTAGTTAGTGAGAAGTAGTCTTACATCCTTTGGCATGTCAAGAGACATCGCTTCCTGGAAAAGACCATCATGCTTGGTGAAATGGAAAGACAGTGAGAAAAGGAAAACCCTTCTACAGATGGTTGGTCATAGTGGCTGCAACAATGGGTTCCAAGATAGCCCTTGTGAGGATGGCACAGGGCTGCATGGTGCCTTGTTCCACTGTCCACAGGATCACTTGCTGTCTGCTGGAATTGCCACCGTGACACACAACAACAACAAAATGAATTCTCTGCATTGTTTTTATAATAGGAGACACAAAAAAAAATGTTTGGCTGGAGGTAAGGTTGGGAAGACTTCATCTTACATACTCTGGACATGCTATCAGGAGAGACCAATGCCTGGAGAAGGACATTATGCTTGGGGAAATGGCTGAACAGCAAAACGAGGAGGGCCTCCCTGAGATGGATTGAGCAGTGGCTGCAGCAATGTGCGCCAACCTAAGAATGACTGTGAGGACCAGCTGGGGTCTCCTTCTATTGGCACAGGGTCCGTCGCCATGAGTCCCAACTGACTCAATGACACTAAACAAAATAACAACAACAAGGAGGGATATATATATATATATATATATATATGTATGTATGTATACACACAGATATCAAAGGGAAACGACGTCCCCTGATCTTAGGTCTCACCATCTATCTTTCAATTTGTCATACTCTGGTCATGTCCTTTTGAACATTAGCCAAGGACCAGCCCAACGGATCACAAAAGACGTTGCCCAATGTGGTAATGAAAGATGAACTCCCTAGACCGGAAGGCACTCACCATAGACAGCAGCCATGGGTTTGAGCACAGCGATGATCTTGAAGGTGGGACAGGACTGGGCAAGAATTCGCTCTGTTGTACACAAGTCAGAGCCACTGAGCGGCAACAGAGAGCAGTGGTCCTAGGACATCTGAACCGAGTGCATGGGGAACTAGCATTTCCTCTTGTCTTGGGGCCGTTTCCTCTAACTTCAGGGCTTTTGCTTCCCACCTGGTGGAATTCGTAGGCATGCAATCACAGCAGGAGGAAATCAGCCTGGGGCAGGAATGAGCAGGAGATGGCTGACTGCGCCCTCGGAGGAGGGAGTGGACAGCTCTTCCCCTCACTCCCCCACCCCCACCCCACACGTCTAGAAGGAAAGGTCTCAGATAGGAAACATGTAGCATCAGCTCGACGACAGAGGACAGACAGGTGTGCAGCTTCCGTGTACCGATGCAGGAGGCTGGCATTCGAGTTTCTAAGAGGTTAAGTCTCGATGAATTCACCTGAGCGCATCACTAAGACCCATTGAGAGGGATAAGGAGCTGCATGCGTGGGGGGACAACGATGATTATGGTGGCTAGCGGTAAACACCCTGAGCACTTGGTGCTGTGCAACCAGAGGCGTTAAGCGCCATGCTATGAACCAGAAATACTCTCTGTGGGAAGAACGAACCCACCCCAAATGTCAAAAGCCTCCCGATGGGGGTGGGGGGGTGGGAACAAAACAAAACTAGGCTCTTGCACATAAGTACTTATTCGAATTCTTGAAGAGCGTTCAGATGACAATGGATGGCTTCCTCCTATGTCCAGGTATTGGGTTGAGCTTCCAGATGTTGTTGGGGGGGTCGTGGGGTCAGTTCCGACTCACAGAGGCCCGAGGTAAGACAGAAGGAAGCAGGACCTGGGCGGCTCCTGTAAGAGCCTCCCCATTGCTGCCATGTTGGAGCCCCTGGCGGCAGCCGTTGTGTCCAGTCAGGTTATTCCCATAACTCTGCATGCAATGAGAGCAAAGTCATCCCAAAACACACGGGGCCACACGTGCCCACAGAGTGTCGTGTCGCGTCCACAGGGCATGGTTGAGGCTGAGAGAGATGGGGCTTTGGCCTCGATGTTGACAGAATTACTGAATCATGGTCTCCTTTACGTAGACATGATGATTGGCAAGGTCACGCCATGCTGAAGGCAAAAAGGCATTGAGCTCAAGCTAAAACGCATGCCTGCAGCCCCGAGGGCTATCTCGGTCTCGGCTGCCTTCCCTGCTAAACTCGGGCTTCTCCAGGGCTTGTTTCCATTCAGTTCAGCGAGCAGTGCCCCGAGACTAAGCGGCGCACCTTCCCCCGGGCGGGCTGACCGGCGCTGCTCTGAGTTATTGGTGCCAGGAGAAGAAGGCGGGGGTGGTGGGGGGGGAGGGGGTACTTCTTAATAGGAAAGACGTCGTTGACGACCCACAGAGGAGCCCGGGACCGTAAATATTTCAGAATTGGGTCTCCTTAAAGATCTCGAATAACGAGAAACATTTGTTTGTGTCATAAGCCCTTTCAAGTTTTCCGCTCTCTAAATTCCACCCTCAGTGCCTGGCTTCAGAATTCCACGGTGGGGACAATGACATCACGTTCCGGAGGAATGTTCGCCCCATAAAGTCCTGCCTGAGTCAGGGAGACGTGCCGAGCTCCCGAGAGGGCCGTAGCCAACTACACTGGTGCCGCCTGAACCGGTCAAAAGCCTGTGCGAGGGCCCACGTCGTCCTTCTGACTTGGGGGGAGAGAGTCGGTGGCCTGGGAGTAGGATTTACAGCTGACAAACTGCTGATGAAGCAGTAACGGCCCTTTCACCAGGAATGGCCACTTTGGGAACAGGCAGTTTAGCAAGCTAGGAAATCTCTTAAGAGCAGCTTGGGGGTGGGAGGTAACCTCCTTCACCTTTGCTGGGGGCAGTTCACTCCCTGGTCCCTTGGGCCTTTACTCTGACTTTCTTTGGATTTACAGCCCCCTCCCCTGCAGCTCTTCAGGGCTTGCATCCACAGGGCAATTTGGCATCAGGGAATCCCAAAGACCAGGGGAGAATATTATTCTTGCCTATAAAAAGGCACTCTGAAACTATTCTTCTTGCTTTATTTCCAGAACATTTAAAATGTGCCCTCTGAGACCCATCCTCCAGGTACTACCACCCCCCCCTACACCACACCAGGCTCACAGCCTACGGTTAGTTTTCCTGTCCGGGGCCAGGGCCTTGGAAGTTCCCGATGCCATGAGAGCTGCCCTTCACCACAGGCACTGATTTTGCCCTCTCAAAGGGGACATTTAGCTGTGCCAAATGGGGGTGTGGTGTTCATGACATATGGGGGAGAGAAACCACAGCTTCTTCTAAGCATCTTATGAAGCACAGCATAGGCCCCTACAACAAGAACGTCTCCCTCCAATCGGGGTAGAGCTGATAGAGCTGATTCAGACTGGTAGCAACCCGGTCCGTGGGTTGAGTAAGACGAGGCCCTCAGGGTTTTCCGTGATTGGTTTCACAGAGGTAGATCCCCAGGCCTTTCTTCTGGGGTACCTCTGGGTGGACTTGAACTTCCAAACTTGAGGTTGATAGCCATTTGTCGCAGTAAGAATAAGCAGTGCTAACCTACATAATGGATAGATCTGAAAGGCGCCCTGGTGGTGCTCTCGGCTAAGTGTTAGACTGCTAATCACAAAGTCCGAGGTTCAAGCCCACCGGCCACTCGATGGGAGAACATTGAAGTTATCTGTTCCTGTAAATATCCATAGCCTTGTCAATCCTCTGTAGTGTTGTGAGTCAGAATCGGTCCAGTGGCAGTGGTTTTGACTGGGGTTTCATAGATCTGATCAATATTTTGACAGGAGTAGGAAGTCCAGGAGGGCTTGAGGTCACGAAAAGGGCACTGTGAACTCGGGCTGGGGGTGGAGTAGTGAGTGGGCTGGGAGGCGTCTAGAATAAATGGTGGAAAGGAGAGATATGATCTACAGGCAGCAAAGGCAAGCCTTGATTGCTTTATCTTAGGAACTGAGAACAAAAGGCAAATATTCAAAATTCCCACTTAGACTCATCCACTGGAAACCAGAGCCAAAGAGAGACAGAAAAGTCAAAGTGTATTACAAAGGAGGGTCTGTTCCCTCCTCCTCTCCACCTGCCTTTGGAGCTTGGGCCAACACCCCGAGCACTGACAAACTGTGGTGCCGCCTGCTATATGGGAACTAAAAGAAAAGCAGTCTAGACCACACAGCACAACACACTTCTCTTGCCCTCTTTTCTGGATGAGGGCATCACAGTCTGACTCTTCTGACTTTTTTCCTGGCACTCAAAGCAAGCATGTGCCTCTTTATAAACCCAATGCTGTTTTGGGGCCTGATGATCTACAAGGGCCTTTTTTTTATTGACTGTATGACATAGTCTTATTGCTCAGATTTTCACCGATAGGGACTATACAATCAATATGATACTGTAAGGATCACTAGAGAAGGAAGTTACCAGTCTCACTGGACAAGTTACATCAGTTCTTAGTCGTAGAGAAGAGTCGTAGTCCAAGCAAAAAGTACAGTCAAAACAAACAAACGAAAATCCCTGTCTTCTTACATTCAATTTCCTGGGGATGTTGGTTGGGACGATTCTTGTGGATCACAATGGAAGTCAAGTCAAAAGAGCTAGTTTCCTAGGGTTGGCACTCTACCCTACATCAAACGAGGTGACTTGGGCCTGCAGAGACTTATTCTCTGCACGGGCTGGTGGACAGGAGTCCAAAATCAAGGTGTGAGCAAGGCCACACTCTCTGAAAGGGTGTGTGTGTGTGTGTGTGGGGGGGGGAAAGGATGTTTCCTTGCTTCTTCTGAGCTTTAGACGGCTGCCAACAATCCTTGGCTTGGAGCAGCGTAACTCCAAGGTCTGCCCACGTCTTCACAAGACCATCGAGTCCCAGCGCCTGTGACTCTTTCCCTCTGTTTATGAGGTTACCAGTCACATTGGACTTAGAGCCTACCCTTCTCTGGTGTGCATGGTCATGACACTGAAAGCGATGGTCCCAGGTTTCAAAGACCAACAGGTGGAACAGGCTTCAGCAGAGCTTCCAGACTCATAATGACTAGGAATAAAGGCCTGGTCATCTACCTCCAAAAATGAAATCGTGGAAATCTTGTAAATGACAGAAAATCTTGACTGGTATCTTGTTGGAAAATAACACCCCGCATTTGGAAGAAATAAAGCAAAGGCTGCAAAAATGGATTCAAGCATGCCCATGGATGTGCTGGTGGCACACAACTGGGTAATGCTACCTTCCTTCACACCAGGGCCTTCAAAAGGTTTGTTGAGAAGTGGAACAGAAAGATGATGGGATGTCCCACATGTTTTCTGAAGACACTCATACATAGGGTCCTTGGAGACCACACTGACTCAACAATGGAGAACAGCTCCAGTGTGATTGCATTTTCACTGGAGACCCTTGGTGAAGGTCTTATTTCTAAGCAAGCTCACTTTCACAGCTCTTGGGGCTTAGGATTTTGAACAGATGTTTGGGGGGTGAAGCACATGGAGCCCGTATTGTCGGGACAGGAAGACTGAGAGATGTGACTAGCTCACAAGAGGAGATGGGTGCTCAGAAAGACCCAAGTTGAGAGAGATGTGGGACTCAGGGTTGGGTAGGGATGCGTGTGGACTTTTAGACGGAGTCACATGTGCTATTTAGTACGGTGGCATAGGATGAGTCACCGGGGGGTGCCCACAGTGAACTGCTGAGAGCTGCCTTGGAAGAAAGTCCTGGCAATATGTGTCTCAATGATCAGAACCATGAAAACTCTGTGGAGCGGGTCCTCCTCTGAGACACACGGCTTTGGAGGGGGCGGGTGGATCTAAAAAGTCTTTTATCCTGATGCTAACGACCGCAAAAACAGAGTCCTGAGAAAAGGCTGAAGTCTAACAGGACAGCTCCATAAGCATTGCTGCCTGGGGGAGATCAAGCAGTGTACTCGGGATTAGCATAGTGGGCAGTGTGTGTGTGTGTGTGTGTGTGTGTGTGTGTGTGCCATCTTCTGCTGGGAATGACTGGGAAGAATGAAGCCCTCCCCAGCTTGACTGTAAGGCCATGTGTTTCTCGCCTGTGGCCACACTAGCTGTGCGATCAGGAGCAAATAAGCCTCACAGAAGACTTGGCAATGTTATCGATGTTTGGCACAAACAGCTTTTAACAGGATAGTGCGAAGCACCGGCTGAGAAACACACTCACGAGGCCCCTCCCCGCACCCCCGCCCGCCCGAGTGGCAGCAGCACGCCCAGGCACATTGCGGACCACTGAGTTCAGATGCTCTAATAGCTGTTTTGCAGCTGATGCACTCTAAGTCTTTGAGTGCAATGGCTGATTATTGGGTCAACAAACATTAAAGCTTTGTTATTGGCCCTGGTTTGAACCAGAAGCAGCGCTTCTTTCATGAGCATTTAGGATGAAAGACATGAGATTAAAAAAAAAGTTGGTAACTGCATGTGCCATTTGAGGGTCTCTTTTTATGTGTTTTGCCCAAAGAGAAAAAGTAAGGCAGTAAGATCTAGGAAGTGTCTTTGATCTTCACCCCACCCCACCCCCACTACAGAGTCCTCAATCCCTAGTTACCACCTTCCATTTCCCTTTCTAAGAACTGTTTGTTTCTCATTGCACTCTTGTCTTGTAGCTTAGAAGGACCAGGACATGCATAGGCAGGAACGCATTGAACAATGGTCCCAGCAATACTGTGTGGGGTACTCATGTTAGCATATCATTTCTCATCTTAAATTCTCAAAATTCATCCATGGCTCTCCAGCACCTTCACAGCCAGATGTACATTTCGTTGACCTACTTTCATTTCTTCAATTGCTCTGTTTATGCTTTTATTTTTAGTGAGTTTTTTATGCTTCTATTTTTACCATGGGCATATACATCTCTCTATATAGATATAAATGTGTGTGTGTGCGTGTATCTATATATATACACACACACACTATAAAATACTGGCCATTTCACCATGCCAAAATTTTATATGAAAATGCAGTGACATTAATTATGTTCAACCCTCATCATTGGCTATCCATTCCCACACATCCCTCTCATCCTTAGCAAAAGCTCAGTGCCCAAGTTCCCCCCTCCCCTTCCACCCACCCTGGTAACCACTAACCAACTCTGGTCTCTCAGCACTCATCTATTCTAGACATTTCATATAACAGGGATCCTACAATCGCTGCCTTCTTGCACCCGCCTTGTATCAGTCAGCAGCATATTTCTAAGATTCATCCATATTGTGAAATGGGCCGCATTTCTCTTTATATCCAGTGCCTTTGAGTCCTTTCTGACTTACAACAACCCCATAGGACGGAGCAGGACTGTCCCCCAGAGTAGCTGTAGATGACTACATCTTCCTTGGGAGCTGGGGGTGGTGTCAGACCGCAGACCTTTCGGTTGGCAGCTAAGCGCTTGGCAATGTGCCCCCAGGACAACCTTAGCTCTATTTATAGTTGAGTAATAGTTGATAGCATCACACACCATATTTTCTTTATCCAGTCATCGGCTGATGAACATTTAGACTATTTCCACCTCTTGGCTATTTGACTAGTGCTGCCGTGAAGATTGGTGTGTGACTAAATATCCGTTCACAGGTCTCTTTCAATCCTGTTGGGTACACACTGAAGAGTGACTCTTTGGGTAATTCTGTGTTTAACTTTTTGAGGAACTGTCAACGTACTTAGTCTTTCTACCAACGGAGAAATACAAATGGCCAATACACACATTAGCCGATGCTCAATATGCATGCTGTTTTATAGCACGTTGCCCTTATAATAGCTTACCTGATTTAAGAATCATACATCCCTTCTCCGGGAAGCTGTCTGCAATGCCCCCCCAAATTAGCTTCTCTTTGCACGCTGCACGTAAGTTTCTTACAGTACACAGTATGCCATATTCATGTTATCCCTCCTCTTTTAGGCTGTGAGATTCTGGAGGCCACGAGAGAGGGACTAACCTGTCATCATCCTTATTTTCCTAGGGCCTAGGTACAGACACATGCATAGGTCAATAGATGCTTAACAACCGAAGGATGAATGCTCCCAATTAAGGCCCGCCCCATACTTTGGCACAATGCCATCGCCCAATGTGAAAGCTGGACAAACACGAAAAGGACAGGAGAACAGATGCACTGGAATCGGGATATCAGTGAAGGATACAGAATAGACGGAGAAGATTTTCCCCAGGGGCCAGACTGATGAGACTCTGTCTTCCTTAATTTGGACACATCCTCAGGAGAGACCAGTCACTAGGAAAGGGCATCATGTCTGGGAACATGGAGAATTCATGGACGCATGGGAGTAACATGGATTGCAAGAACCGTGACAGATCCAGAATAGTGGAGCTGGCACCTGACTGCTGGCTCACCTAAGTTATTGGGGCTTAGGATTTTGAACATATCTTTGGGGGTGAAGCACATTGGCCACCAAGAGTCAGATCCCACACGGGAGCAATGAAAAGCAGCAGCAGAAGTCTTAGTAACTCCCTGACAACATTTCCCACACGGAAGTGTATACTCTAAATGCCACTGTTTTTCTGAAGGCAAAGTAACAGTAAGCACAGGGACAGTTTGTGTTTTGGAGAAAGAAGAGAGAGAAGGAGGGAGGGAGAGATGGAGAAATGAGGAAGGAAGGAAGGAAGAAAACGCTGAAAGTCTATGTCAGATGCAAAAGCAGGGGTTCTTTGTATTTTGTTTGGAGGTTGTGTCCATGAACAAAAAGGAAAACGTGACTGAAATATACTCATATTGGAACTCAAAAATGAAAGAAGAGCATCCACTCCCCAAAAGTCAAAAGACACAAGCTGTGCTTCCACCCAAAACCTTTCCTGACAAGGCTCAGGAACAAAGGAGAGTCGCCTTAGGCTATGGAAAGCAACCTGATCTTAACATGAAGTGCCTGATTCATGAATTGGTGTCTTTCTCCAGAGCTCCCCTCATTCTGCCTCTTAATTTTTATTCTTTTTAGAAGTGAATAATCTCTGACATTGACTTCAAGTGGACTTAATGGATCACACACAGGTATGGGATGCCTTGCTCATTGACTTCAATTGGACTCACTGGGAAAGAGCCACCTGTCTTCCTTCTCTTCTAGTGGGGGGTGGGGGTGGGGCTGTGAGCACGCTGGAACAAACATGCGCACCCAGGATGTGGGGAGACCTCGGTGAGTGACAGGTGCAGTGGCTGGTAGCCAGGGCCACACAGTCTGGAGAGGTTTCCCTCCCCGCAGACAAGACTGTCTCTACTTGATTCTCTCTAAGGCTGCTGCTCATGATTGTGGCTGGGGATTTTGGCTGCCTGCAGCTGTGTTTCAGAGTACATTTGCTTTATCTACCACATCCTTTGAGGATTTTATTGCAGGCGGTCTTATCCATTTTAATGAAAGCTCTGGAAGTTTTTGAATAGGGTGTGTGTCTACATGCCCCATGGAGTAGTTATTTTCACCACTGTTAAGGGTCCACGGAACATGCCTTGTTCTCTTCAAATGATGTATCCTCTGGTTCTGGTCAAAACAAGGGGAAAACAGACAAGATAAAACAATTGAGCTGCCTACTTTTCTTCCTTGCCCTCCTCCCCATCAGCCGAGAAGTTGTTATCTGCCCCTGCTCATAACTTCTGTAGTGTTCAAGTCTATCCCCTACGTTGGCTGAAATAATAATAAGGGCACACAGACTACACATTATGTTTCAGAAAATCAATGTCATGAAACAGGGAAATGCAATACATAGAAAGTGAAAAAAGCAGGTTGTAGAAAATTTGCATTCCTATGGAATGCATCTATATTATATCAATATATATATATATCAACTCAATTCAACTCACTGCTATTACATTGATTCCAACTTATAGCAACCCATTTGGAATGGAATTAAGGATCCTTTTAATTTTATTCCATATGCTTTTTTCATTTCCATATTTTCTACACATCAATGAGCATGCATCACTTTTATATTCCTAAGAGACAACAATTTCATCCTTCTCATCTCCCTACCCCATTATTCACGCCCTTTCATAAACACTTTCCTGAAAAGCAAATTCAGCCAGTGGACTCTTCTAAATTCTACAGAGTACTCCATAGATGAAAACCCAAAGTCCTCCAGCTGAAGATTAAAGTCCTGCAGGAAGTGGTCTGCAGCTGAAGTTCAACTCCACACGAGGTCTCACCTTCCCAGGTAGGTAAAAGTCACTCTGGATCTCTCCAGCCTGGACATGATGTTCCCTCTACCTGGAACTCTTTTCTTCTCCTTACCCCCTTCCCCACCTTCTTCTTTCTCTGACGGAACGAGAGGACTCTAATACATGTCATAAATAGACTACTAAGCATAGTGAAAATGCATGAGCAGCAGAAGAGGAATTAGACAAATGGCACCTTCTAAGGACTTCTCCAAGAGTGTGAAAACAGAGTATATGGGCCGAGCCAAGTTGTTTTCATTTTTTTGGCTAAAACATATCAGACAAGGGTCTAAGCTCCCCAATTTTTAGAAAACTTCAACATCTCAACAAGATAACTCATCAAAATGCGCGCAAGGGAGCCAAGGATTAATAGACCACATGCAATGCAGCTTTCACAACCCTGAGACCAGAAGAATTAGATGGTGCCCATCTGCCAGTGCTGACCGCTCTGAGTGGCATCATGAAAGAGAGTTCAGGGCCGAGCAGGAAAAAAAGGTAGGGCAAAAGTCAAATACACAAAATAAGACCAGTCTTACTGGGTTGACAGAGAATGGAGGAACCTTTAAAAGTGGCAATTCTAACTTGGAACTAAAGCTGTTCCAAGAGCTGTTCCAAGAGGCTACCTTTTAGCCAAACAATTGACAGACCCATAAAATGTCCACTAATAGTCCAGAGGAATGTGCATCCTCCTTAGAACAACGCTTATATCGAAGGTCAAAGGGCAGCATCTGAAAGGACAAAAACTAGAAGGCAAGAAGAGAGCGATAAACTAGACAAAAGGAAAGTGGTAACCGAGTATGGGGATGGGGAGATGCAGACACACTGTGTGTGGGTGTGTGTGTGGTGGGGGGGGTGATGTAAGCAATGTCATGGGACACCTGCTGTTCAAACTGTGGAATGGGGCGCTCATTTGTTTTGTAGACTTTCACATAAATCAGATTGACCCCAAATTTCATGGAGGGAGAGAAAAGTGGCAGGCTTATCCATCTAGGCTATATTGGCAGGAAACTTTCTCCTGAAAGGATTGCTTTGGGAATGCTTTGTGTGCGCCTTGAGAAAGTTGGCTGCGAACTATTAAGAATCTGTAGGAAATAACATTCAAGGGAACACAATATAGTCATTAAAAAGAAGAAATCAGAGTTGTATCTACAAATAGGGAATTACATCCCATAGCTATAAATAAATGATACAATGAAAGTAGAGACGGCTGTTTATAGTGTCTGGCCCTAGATTGTCCCCCCAACCCCCCACCATAAGCCTACTTAATACACATCTGTAAGCGAGGTTGCCTCTGAGGAGAGAAGTTAGGTGGCTGGGGTTTTGAGTAAACGGGAGTGGGGCTGGGGTGGGGCTATTTTTCAGTCTAACTGCTTTTGTGTATTTTGAATTTAGTTTTAATATTCACTTTCATCCAGACCTTGAGGTCCAAGCTCATGACAAGTGTGATTCTGTTAAAAACCAATGACCAAACTTAAATCCGGTGTTCCAGGATGTGAATGCAGCCTGACAGCATGAAGCAGGAAGACAGGGGAAGGGTCTGAGGGCTGGGCCCTAATCCCAACTACATGGCCAGCTGCCTCTCCCCCCCAGAAGAATTTACTTTAGAGGACAGCACTGAAACTGCAGCTCTGGGAGAGCGACGTGTCTGACCAGAGCACACGGGAGCAAATGAAGGGGGAGGAAGAGAGAGACATGACCTAAGGCCTTCCAGGGAACAACAATGGAGACAAGGTCAGGTCATACCCAGTCTGACCCCATCACACGGAGGCAAAACATTAAGGGCAGGCAGCAAAGCAGGGGGACTAGGGGGAGAAGGGGGCAGAGCATGGAGCTCCTGAGGAAGTGTCAAGGATAGACTTTGGGATCAGGGTATGGCACCCCATTGGACCCTCCTAGAGGTCAATAATCAGACCTTGAACTATTTATAGGTTTTTATTATTATCTTAATTTTCTTATATATTTTTTCTAGACGTTTTTGTTGTTGTTGTCATTTTGTTTTCTTTTGTCGTTTCATCTTGCTATGTCTTGTTTTTTTGTGCATATTATTATCCCTGCAGATCTATCCAGATAAGATAGGCTGTATAAACAGTCTGGGGGAGAAAACAATGGGACTGATGGCTCGGGGTAGAGGGTGGGAGAGAGGGCAGTCGGGGAAAGGAGGTGATGTTGACCAACCCAGGGATAAGGGTGGTCAAAAACAAGTGATCCAAAATCAGTGGAGAGGAGGATGTGAGAGGCCAGGTAGGGATTGATCAAAGGTACTGTAGCTGAGAGAAATTACTGAAACCCAGATGAAGATTGAGCATGATAGGGGGACAAGAGGAAAGTAAAAGGCAATAGAGGAAAGAACTAGGAGGCAAAGGGCATTTATAGAGGTCTAAATGCAAGCATGTACATGGGTAAATATTTTAATATATGATGATGAGGAAAGAGATGTATGTACAGATGGCCATTGGGCCTCCATTCAAGTACTTGCTCAATACAAGAACACGTTGTTCTATTAAATTGGCATTCCAAGATGTTCACCTTCTTGATACAATTGCTAAAGACAAATGTATGCATAAACAAACATAGTGAAGAAAGCTGATGGTGCCTGGCTATCAAAAGATATTGGGTCTGGAGTGTTAAAGGCTGGAAGGTAAATAAGTGGCCATCTAGTTGAAAAGTAACAAAGTCTACAAGGAAGAAGCACATCTGCCTTTGTAACCATAATGAGTCACAGGGACCAGGTATCAGAACAACAAATCATATCATTGTGTGCCCACCTTCCTGGTATGATTGCTGAAGACAAATGTGTGCATAAGCAAACATGGTAAAGAAAGCTGATGGTGCCCAACTATCAAAAGATATAACCTCTGGGATCTTAAAGGCTGGAAGGTAAACAAGTGGCCGTCTAGCTGAGAAGCAGTAACAAAGCACACCAGCCTGTGTGACCACAAAGTGTTGAAGGGATCAGGTATCGGACATCAAAGAATTAAAAATTGTATCATTGTAAATGAGGGGAGTACAGATTGGGGACCCAAAGCCCATGTTTTATGGGACATGTTCTCACAGAAAGGTCACAGGGAGGAGACAAGCCAGTCAGAATGCAGTGTAGCAAGGATGAAACATACAGCTTTCCACTAGTTCTTCAATGTTTCCTATCCCCACTATCATGATCCAGCTAGAACAAACGGTGTACAAATCCGGGAACATAGGGAATCCAGAACAGATGATCCCTTTCAGGACCAGCGGAGAGAGTGTCGATTTTGGGAGGGTGGAGGGAAGGTGGGGTAGAAAGGGGGGACCGATTCTAAGGTTCTACAGATAACATCTTCCTTGGGGTATGGACAACAGGGAAGTGGGTAAAGGGAGACATCGGACAGTATAAGATATGACAAAATAATAATAATTTATAAATTATCAAGAGTTCATGAGGGAAGGGGAAGTGAGGGGGGAAGGAAAAAATGAGGAGCTGATACCAAGGACTTATGGTAAGTAGAAAGCAAAAGTTTTGAGAATGATGAGGGCAAAGATATACAAATGTGCTTGACATACAATGGATGGATGTATGGCTTGTGATAAGAATTGTATGAGTCCCCAATAAAATGACTTTAAAAAAAAAAGAGAGTGGATACTAAGGACTCAATAGAAAGCAAATGATGGGGCTGAGCCCCGGTGGCACAGTGGTTGAGTGCGGGACTGAAGCCCACTGGCTTGGCAGTTCAAATCCAGCAGCAGCAAGGCTGGGTAGCTCCTATGACCACCATAGGGCAGTAATGCCACCCCCCCCCCAAAAAAAAGAAAGCAAATGTCTAGAAAAAATAATGGTAACACGTACAAATACGTCCGATACAATTGATGTATAGATTGTAATAAGAGTTGTAAGAGCCCCAATCAATTGATCTCTTAATAGAAACAAAACAAAAAATGGTGGCAAAAAAACCCCTCAAAAAATATTCTAAAAAAACAAAACAAATGACTTCCCTTCTACTAGCAACCTTTCTATAATGGCCTACAAAGCCAAATGACACGTTCACATACCCCCACCGCCTCCTGAGCTCACATCCAGCTCTTTTTCTTCGTCACTCACACTGCAGCCATGTTGCCTCCTTGCTGTTCTGCTAATAAACTGGGTGCCCCAGAGACCTTTCTGTTGGTGTTCCTGCACATTCCCCTTCTACACATCTTCCACTGGGCTCTTCTGCACCTTCTTCGGACTCTTACACAGGGACTGTTACACAGGGAATCTCCTCCCACTGTTGGCCAGGAAGAAGCAGCTGGTTGCAGACTAATCTTCCCTATTGCAAAAGATCACAACACTGTGTGTGAGAGAGGGAAAACTGCTTTTAGGCAGTGGAGAGATGACAACACGAAGCTGTGGTACCTGGGAGAAAGGACACACAGGAAAGAGCCCACAGGTACCTAGCCCTGCCTCTTCCTGGGAACATTTTACAACCATGGCATGAAAAGTGAGTTCCAGCAGAGCTTTGTTGTCCCACAGAGCCGACCATGCAGAGCTCTATCAGGGCAACCATGATGGGGAGCCTGTTCAGAGAGAAAGCTCGGTGCTTGTGTGCGTGTGCGGAGGGACCCCAGGAGCCCACGCCTGTGTGCTGAGGAAACCTTTCAGGACTTACTCCCTATCAATGGCTATGAGTCTGAGAGTAAGAAACAAACAGAAAACACCACCCCACACATCCACGTTCGTGTACACATCCACATATATGCATCGATATGATTTGTTTATGTATGCTAGTGTAAAACATACTGGAGGTTAACCCATGGCAAATTTAAACTCAATGAAAATAAAATGTTGAATTCCATTTCAAAGTTAAATAGCCATGTGGGCTAGTGGCTACCCTATCAGGTAAGGGGGGGGGGAGGGGTGGTGGTGGTGCAAGTGGCATGGTTGAGGACCAACCAGGAAGTCAGGAGCTCTGGAGGGCAGAAGCAGGGCAAAGTGGTACAAGGCGACCTTGAAAACTGTCCACAGCCCCAGTGCTCACAATGCCTTGACCTTTTGAGCTCAGCTAAAAACACCTTCAGGAAGGCTGCTTTCCTCAGTGCCATGTTGGTGTTGACAAACAGTGCATGGTGTGAGCCTCTTACTCAGAGAGAAGTGTGTAGGGAATTGAATAAAAGATAATCCCTAAGTCAGGAAGTCTTGAAATCTGAGGCCAGAGGCCAGGGGAACATACATTGCCACCGTCTTGGGCTCTCTGAGGCTCACCTGGAGCCTTCTCCTGAGTGACAACCATAAGGGCAGGAGAGAAGTGGAGTCACAGCATGGAAGCTAGCTGGAGGGGTGATCCTTCTGCAAGGTTTTCTGCTGAATCAATCAATCTCTCTGTCTCTGTCTCTCTCTCACATACACATACAGAGGCATGCACATCCACATATATGCACACACATCCACACCCTGCGATCCTGGTGGTCAATTCTCCCCCATATCCATTGCAATCTTTAGACAGTTCCACGCATAAGTAACCTGAGACACCAAACTACATAGTGTCAAAATCAGTCACAAATGTGGTCTCTTGTTACTCAGTTTTCTTGGCTTAAATTTAAAGCATTAATCAGCTCATCCTCTCCAGCCCCCAGCCACCCCCTGACCCCCACCCCAGCAATTTCTTAGTTCCTCTCTGTGAAGACTGAAATATTCCTTCAGGTGATGTCCCTGTTTCTCGTCTCAGAATATCAGCGTTTGCGTCCACTCTCACTCGCACCTCCCTTGCTACGCTGCCTCTGCCCAAGTCCTCTTCCAGTCAAAAGTTCTGGGACAGTGGGTGTTATGACAGAGTAATGATAATTCCTAAATTATTAAGGGTATATGAGGGAGGTGCGGTGGGGAGGGAGGGGAAAGAGGAGGAACTGATACCAAGGACTGAAGTAGAAGGAGGATGTTTCGAGAATGATGATGGTGACAAATGTATAGATGTGGTCTGCATAGAATGGATATATGTATGGATCGTGATAAGAGTCGTATGAGCCCCCAATAAACAGATTTTAAAAAAAAGTTCTCTACGACACATCTGCATTCCCAGATATCTCCTCTGCATCCACAAATTTCCCTCCAGATTTTCTCTTCCCTTGGAAGGGCTGATTCTGGGCATGTGTGGTTCCAACAGGCAAAAAGCACAGGGGATGAGAAATGTGGGTTCTCTCCTCCGGAGACCCAAAGCCCCAATGAGGAAAATAACAGGTAACAATCGCTTTTCATTGGAGACCTCCCAGGGACCAGGGTTCTCCAATCTCTGTTCCTTAAGTCTCTTCAATACCACAGCACTCACCTCTCCTTTCTTTGTGGCCCTTATCACTCCCTGACATGATCTCCTGCGCCTCTTTAGATATTTGCCTTATTTGTGTCTCTACCTTTAGAGACAGATACGAGAGTGCTTCAGGGGTAAAAGTCTCACCTTCCATTCTGAGCCCTGAGTTCAATTCCTGGCCACGAGCCTCCCACTGTGCTCCCCCACATGTGCCAGGGGAGCGTTGAAGATTGCCCTGCTATTGTTCAGTCCCAGCAGAACGTCCGGACTAAGATGGATTGGGGAGAGAGAGGCTGGGCTCTGCTTTTGAAGAGCACCCATGAAGAACCCTGAGGATCATGACGTGCTGATCTGCAATTGATCACAGGGACGGTAGTTTGTTCCACTCACCACGCCGTGAGCTGGGGGTGGCTGAGCAACAGCTAACAACAAAGAGAAAAACCCCATCAAGTGTCAGTTCCATGAGAACAGCAAACCTGTCTGTATCCCCTAGCACCCAGGACAGTGTCTGGCACCCAGCAGGAACCCAAGATACCTGCCCATGGAGGATTATTGTCTTTTTTGTCATGTAGATGAGACTTTTCTATACTAGGGACTCAATGAGCCCAGTGTTCCAGACAGACATGTGGAGCGCCCCTAAGAGAACCAGGATTAAAGAGTCATCCAAAGGGGACATGCTTTTTATTGAGGAAACAAATATCTGTCATAGGGTTATCACTTCTTGTTGTGTGGTCAGAAGACTGAGAGGCCTCTGGGTGAGTTCAAAGGCCCCTCTGTTTACTGGCTAGAATAAATCTTGTGATGCTGGACACACTAGAATTTGCAGCCCAACCGGGCTTGACTATCTCCTTGACTTATCTCCATCTGTCTGCATCTTGCGCTGACTCCCCAGGCTGCAGAGAGGATAGAGACAGCAGGTGACTGGGCGGCCACCCCGTTAGTCTTTCAAGGCTCCCTGTCTTGCTTTGATCCCTCAGCCAGAAGCAATGGCCTTGAGTCTGTACTCGGGAGGATCCGGCCCTCGGCACACATGACAGGATGGCGAGATCACCTCTGTGCTCTGTAGAAGCCCACACTCAGCTCACTTCATCTCAGAGCTACTCCATCGGGGTTGACCCAAAGCCCATTTGGGGAAAGCCCAGCTGTCTTCTCTGTTCTTCCTAATCTTACAACTACCGTAATTGCATTTTCAAGGGCACTTTGCTTTGCCGGCCCCTTCAACGATTCTCATTTGGGCAAATGGACTCTCAGGTAAGCCACCTACCCTCTACCTCCTTGTATAGGCCTTCCCAATCTCACTTGGGCACTGTCACCACTGTAAGAGCGAGGTCAGGAAGGGCAGTGTGAGGAGTAGCCTCAAGGTTGTAGCCAAATGTCAGGATTCCAGCTTACTGGCCCTTATAAGCTGCAACTTTGGCCAAGTCGCTTCTCTCTGAGATGTTCCTTTCTTTGTAAAGTCTTGGGTAAAAGCCCTCAATCGCTTCAGCTCAGAGTGTCTCTAAATCCCAAACAGAGGCTGAATGGTGAACAAGCTTACGGGTGCATCAAAAGTGTGGGTTTGAAAGTTCTTTAAGAGCAAGTCTGCACAGAACCATTCAATAGAATAATGAACTCCTTCATAATCAAGGGATCCTGAGTCACCCAGACAGGCTGGCAGTTCAAACCCAGTCAGGACATCTCACACAAGACCTGGCAATATCCTTCCCAAAGGCTGCAGTCTTGAGAGCTCGAGAGGTGAGTCTGGATGGATTTGATGGACGCTAACTAATAACCACAAACTTACAAATGGCCAAAAGGTGGCCTTGGGGGCTACACTACCTCAGTAACATTTTTATTTATATCCCAACCCTTTTCATCCAGTCTTTTGGGAAGCCCATCAAGATGGGGACTTCAGAAGTCAGGCTGACCTGGAAGGGCAATTCCTGGAGGGGCATGGTGCTTCTGAAGGCTCAAGTCCAGGTGTTGGCAATCATTCTTGTTTCTCAAGGCGAGTTGACCCCACACGGAGTGTCACATAACCTAGGCAGGGCCAAGGACGCCAATGTCACAATCACACAACTCGTTGTTTGGCAACTCTTGCCTCATCTAAACTGTTTTCTGCTTTTTTTTTCCCCCTTTCTTTTTCTTCTTCTTCTCTTGGTTCAATGACCCTTTCAAGAGCTTTGACGACAATTCTCAAAGACCCGTCACAGTTGGGCAAGCCTGCACGAAGACGGCTGTCATCAGACGTTGAGAACCCTCTCCCTGGGAGCAGCCATGACAGCTGTGGGGGCAGAAGGACAGACTGCAGACTCTCAGAGGAGGGAGGGGCTGGCCTCCCACATGGTCCTTGCCAGGGGGCTCACAGTTGGCTGAGCACCTCTGTGGTACCAGCCTGGGTGTGGTGGGAGAAGACTCAGATGATGGTGAGATGCTGCAACTTCACTCAAGACAGGGATGTAATACAGCCACCTGGACACCTCAGGTTCATAGCATGAATGAATGCCCAGTGAGCTGAAGGGAAGGGAATGTAGCCTGACTTATGGTCACTCCTGGAGGTGGTGTGGGGGTCAGAGGAGAGAGCTGGGCTCCCAGGGTTTTCCTGACTGACTTTCAGAAGCAGACTATGAACCCTTTCCTTGGAGGTGCCCCTGTCTCAGATCTGCCGTACACCCCAGAGACCCAGGCTCACAACTGGGAAATCAGGGAGGACTTGCTAGAGCACATGGAGTTTTGAAAGAAGCAAAGCAGTAAGCCAGGAGATTTTTCAAACATGGAAGAAAGCCCAGGAAGGAGTGTCTCGCATGTACCACACAGGGAGGCCAGAGGCAGTGGGAAGGGAAGGAGGGAGGGAGGGGGGTAAGATCAGTGGCCAGAGAATGAGCAACCCAGAAAGTCCCTGGTGCCTGAGGTTTAAAATCCAAGGTGAGGAGCGCTGGGAGGTGACTCAGTCTGAGCAGACCGGATGACGAAGGCTCTGTGGGCCACATGAATCCTCTCTCAGGGGCCAGGGTGGGTGGTTTATACAACAAGCACTCTGGCCAGCTGATTTCGGCTTACCCTCACAGCAGATCTCTGCCACTGGCGTTTGTGATCAGCTCACCCTTCTACCACCACTTAGCTGGCCGGCCCCTTTCCCCTTACGCTGACTTGAGCAAACCCATGTGCTGCTGGTTTGCTTCGTCAGAGCAAATAGAACCGTTCAGGCTCTTTTCTGAACCTTCTTCTTCTGAAGGTACTAAAACTTTCATTTATCTCCCTTCATGTCCCCTGGCAACATGGCCTAAAGATCTTCAGGGTCAGAAAGGCCTACGTTGGAATGCTGGACCAGTCCAGGAGGAGCTCTGTAACTCCAGGCAAGTCACGTAACCTCTCAGAACTTGTGTGGCACTGATGATAGCTACCTTTCCGAACTCTGAGGATTTGAATAAGGAGGGGAGGGAGTCTCCTTGGTCCACAGAAGGCATACCGGGACTGATGGCGACCGATGATGGTTGTGATGCTGGGACCTGGATTCCCTTGTGACTCTGAGCCTCAGTTCTCCCATGGAGTGCAGGAAGAGAGCAGTAGTTATTACATAGAGATCTCTGCATATAAAACACACATGTAGGAGCTCCTGGTCACATGCTGGCCTCTTACCCTGTCACATGCCCGCCTTTTAAACATCACTCTTCTGGGTGGGCTCTTCCCCTCCCCCTTGACATGTTCCTCGCAGGGCTCCCAGGGTCTTTCTGAGCAAGATCAGGGTCTCCTTTTGGTTGCCAAGAACAAGGAGCTCAGTTTGTTTGTTTGTTTGTTTGTTTTTAGGAGCTCAGTTTTTGACCTTAATGTTCCTCGTGTTCTTTCCTTCCTGGTTCCAAAACGAGTCAGAGTGTGTGTGACCAAAAAAGGGCTCATTGCAAGCAAACAAACAATGCCATCCAGTTGACTCACAATGGCCCTGTATGTGTCTGCGTGTAAAGGACACCCTGGAAACCTTGACATCAGCAGCCAAGTGTGTTTGACACCGCCCCACCCCCAGGGCCTCTCTGCAAGGCTTATACCCTTGACAAAGAAACCTTCGGAAAGCCCACCTCTAAAATTCAAAAGCTGGTTACAAAAGTATCGATATAGTACATATAAAATAAAATGGATGCAGTGATGCTCGCCCCCCCCCCCAAATATATAAAATGGATGGGACAGGGTACAGGAAGGGTGATCTGTAAGGGAAGAATCATTGCTTAAGAAGACCTGTGGGCTGAGCCCCGGTGGTGTAAGTGGTTTAATGCAGGACTGCAGCCCACGGGCTGGGCGGTTCAAATCCAGCGGCGGCTCTCAGGGGGCGGCACTGGGTAGCGCCCAGGACCACCAGAGGCAGTGATGCCACCCCTCCCCCCGAAAAAAAAAGAAGACCTGCGTAGCCATAATGTGCTGTGAGAGTGGGGAAGCCATCTGAAATTGCTGTGGCAGCCACGGGAAGGGCAGGAGACAGGGCCCTATTTCGTGGGTGTCGGGGAGCTGGCATTTGCATGCCGATTTAATCTATGACTTCAGCTTTAACAAGGTAGAAGCTTTACGGGTGAAAAATTAGCTGCAAGGTATAAGTTTACCCTGACTTCACAGAGGAGGTGGAATAAAGCCGGCAGCTGTGTCAGGACTTGCCCGGCTCCATGAACAGCCATGGCTGGAACAAAGCAGAATGGCCCTGAGTATAAATTACAGGAAGAAAGGAAGGAAAAAATAAGGGACGAACTTCGGGACTATTTGTTCCATTTCAATGGGACATTGAAGAAAAGCCCATGTCACGTGTCACTGACCCAGCAGGAAAACATGGGGCCAGCCAGGGCACAGGGGACCTGAGTCACCAGCGTCCAGCTGTCCAGACGGAGCTCCATACTTGGTAGCCCAGCGCAGGTTTCTCACGGTTTCTGATGGAGTTCCACAGGCTTGGGTAGCTGCAGTCAATGATGGAGCATGCCCCGAATACTAGAACCCCTTTGGGCGGTCACGTAGGTGTTCCAGGGCAGAATAGGCCCAAAGGAGACAAAAACCCCAAGTTGGTGCTGACAAGGCAGAGGAGAACTGAGCTCTGGAGGGTTCTCATTGGCTGGTTTTTTGGAAGAAGGTCATCAGGCCTTTCTCCTGAGGTCGGGACTCCGGTATGTTGACCCCGAGGACTCCCTCTGGGCAGAGTTGTACCAAGGCCGTGGCTGAGTGTGGAGGGAGGAGAACACTGGACTCAGTCTTCCAGAAGTAATCAGAACTCACACAAGCGGTTGGGGGCTCCATGTCAGAAAAGAGTGGGCAGCTGCTTTTCCCCTCGGGCTGCATCCATGCTGATTTTCCTCTGGAGGGGGCATGTCCTACTCTCAGTCCCTGGGGTTGGGGCAGGTGGGCACATGCCAAGGGCCAGGCTAATCAGGGTGATGCCTGGCTTGGCCACGGTCATTGGCGTAAGCACAGGTGCATGACATCAGTCAGCCTGAAAAGGGACTCCTGGGAGTTCTACCCAACCTACTGGGAAAGAGAGGCAGTCTGCTGGCCCACTGGCCTGGGGAGGACGTGTGCCTGAGGCAGCTCTGGGACATCTGGATGTGTATTGGGAGAGAGACAGGGACACGGTCTGGTTCTGGTGCGATGGGACCGTCTCGCCTTCTCGTCATCCCGAAGCTCTTTTCTGCTAACGCGAGCTGCTCTCCCCTCCTCTTGGAGTCCCTGGGTGGCACAACAGTGAAGTGTTGCATGACGAACACAAAAGGATTGGGGGTTTAAGTCTACCCTGGGACACCTGGGAAGAAAGGCCTGGAAGTGTCTGCTGCCCAGCGACCCAGGACTTGCACACCTTATGGAGTCCCATTCTACTCTGTCAGATCCAGGCTTATCATGAGTCTTGATTAACTCAACAGATTGTCTTAGGTGATTTTAAGTTAGGTTTTTTCACTTACCACTCGAAAGGTTCTAGTTGACACACCGACGCTAGTAAGGGGTAACAGCTCCATAGCACACCCCATGGAAACACAGAGACGCCCAAGAGAAGAGGCAAATAGGAGCTCACGGCACACTGGCTCAGAAGACTTGGGAGAGACACAAGACAGGGGAAGCGTGAAGAACATTTAAAGAACATGAAAGTAAAACAATAGCTTGGCTTCTTTACATTTTTTGGCAATGAGAACATTAAAGAAAACATTTAAAAAAGAAAACAGGGTAACCTGAAACAAGACATCGCTATCACCATAACAACAATGAGAATCATGAATTATGCAGGAAACGCAGGCTTCGTTGAAACTCTGACCTAGGGTGTCTGACTTGACCTGGTTGGTCGAGTCCTGAAACCACTGACCCAAAGCCAACACACCGAGCAGACTCAGACTTCTAGGATCCTGTGTGGTGTTTCCACGTAGGGTAAATAGACTGTAAAACTGGACGGGAGCAGACCACTGGCCTTTCAGTTGGCTGAGCAGCTCAAGGTGAAGTGGCTATGTCTCTAGGGCTCCTGAGTCCTGGGCAAAGGTGTGCAGTTGACAACAGGGATCTCTAGCTTGGTAGAGTTGCTTGTCCCCACCTCAGTTTCTTTATCAATCACTGGGGGCATGGGTGGGCTGGGAAAAGCGGCGGTGGAAGGTCTCAAGCCATGGCCATGATTCAGGCGGGGGCTCCACGCTGACGTAGAAGGGCCCCGAGGCCAGCGGGCTGTTTCTGTTCCAGTGAGAGTTGTTTCCTATTGGTGTTTACAACCCCAAGGTCAGCATAAGACTCCGTCAGGGATGAGGAAGTCTGCTCTGAGGAGCCTCCTAGAAGAATTCCGGGGTTTATTTCCCGTTGTTATAGGAGAAGTGGTTCTTATCGACCAGGGCTTCCCACACCTGGCTGATCACAAGAGGCACCTGGTTAGCTTCAAAACCGTATGCATTTCTGGCAGCCACACCTGGAGATCTCGACCCGCTGGATTGGGGGTGGAGCCGGGGGTCTGAATTCCTACAAACGTTTCCAGAGATACATATATCAATTTCTCACAAATGCTGGCATGACAGCGATCATTAATAATAAACTATTTTCCTCACATCAATACAATGGCCACCCTGCAGAGACCGCAAACACCAGCATTTGAGACCCTAGGTTCCCACACTTCTTAAACGGTCAATCTCTCTTCCACCCCACCCCCCCTACCCCCCAATCGCTGCAGCCTGTCAGAACCCAGAGAGCTGGGTGCCAACCCCAGAGATTCTCTTTCAGTCGAGCTGGGGTGGGGCCCAGGAATTTGCCTTTGAGAAAAACTCCCAGGTGCGGATAAGCTCTTCTCTTGAATATTCAGAGACATTAAGCTCATCTGAGTGTTTTCTCTGTCTTTTTAGAAAACCTTTGCGATTACTAAAACAGCTCCCTCCTCTGCCCCACCCTACGATGCCCAGTGTTGTGATCTGTTGCCTTGAGTTATGCCCAGTTCAAGAGACTCCATGCACAGAAAGAAGGAACTGTTGTGATCCATAGGGTTTTCTTTGGCTGAATTTCAGAGCTAGATCACCAGGTCTTTCTGCCTAGTGCCTCTTAGTCTGGAAGCTCTGCTGAAACCGATTTAGCATCTGAGCAGCAGGCTAGTCCCCTCTGACACACGCTGGTGGCCGTGCTTGAAAGGCACTGGCCAGGAACCTGGGTCTCCCAGGGGGAAAGAGACTTGTACTGTGCAACCAGCTTGCTTCTCTGACCCCTCAGCCCCATGTTACCCTGCCGCCAGGAGTTCATTCTGATTCGTGACTGCACGCATTACAAAGCAGAACTGTTCCTTATGTTGCTTTGGCCATAAGCTTCCTAGAAGGAGCATGCTTGACCTTCCTGCTGAGATGCAGCTGACTGAGTTTGAACCGCCAACCCCGGGGCCTCCTTCCCTGCACTGACGCTACTGTCTTACAGTCACGTTGAATCCAATTCACCATAATCTTATAGGACAGAGTAGGTGGGAGTTACATAATTGTATGTCGACTTACAAAGGGCTGGAGTCTAGCCTGTCAATCAGGTTGCAGCTTGAGGACCTCATTTGGAGGCCTTATGGATATAAAATAATTCGAAGGAGGCAGGACACACAGAGACTCTCCCTATTGCTATTGACGAGCCACATGGAGACACCCTGATGCAGACAGCGCCCGGGAGCTGGAGGAGCCACATGGAGACCCACGCCAGTTCTCAGATGCTTCCACCGCCACTGGATCCCTAAGACTTTTCACCCACTGACCCGTGATCTTCCTGCATTCGGCAGCGTCGCGTGTGTTGTGTGAGTCTGAAGAGGAACTTACAGACTGGACTCGGTCTGGGTTAGGATGTCTTCTTAATGGGAAACTGCTCTTTGCTAGAGAGTACAAGTGTCTCTGGGCTTTCCCGGGCTGTCCTCTATTTTGTTTAACTGCTACAAAACCATGGAAACCTTTAGAAAACAAAACCTCATGACGCACAGCATATAGTCTCCATCTAGGTCTTCACCCTTCAGCAGCCGCTATTTCCATCTCCCTCGCCTTTCCCCCAGGCAATCTGTTTCCTCTATTTGCACCATGTTAACATGGCAGTTCGGGCATCTGCAAGGGACTCAATCTGTTCTTTTGGAATGTTCTTCGAGTCTCGGAATCAAAAGTAAGTCCGAGGGTGCAGGAGCAGGGTTGCGAATGGGGTGGGGGAAGGGTTCCCCACAGAGTTCTCATTGGACGGACAGCCTGTGCTGCTCCAGAAGAATGGGCAGGTGCGTGACGGAGATGGAAAACGTCAGCTCAGCCTTCAAGTCTCCAGTGGAACTGCCAGCGGTCCAGAACGCAATAAACCTTTCAGCGAGGGGAGGAGCACTCAACCACTGCGTCCCCAGGGCCCTCGCTCCATCTTTAAACCCAAACCCAAACCAACCCCAGTCCGCCGCCATTGAGCCAATTCTAAACCGGAATGGGTCTCCAGGGCTGTATCCAATCACCCCGTAGCGCTTCCGAGGCTTTAAGTCTTTAGGGCAGCAGCTCCATCTCTCCCATGGAGACGATGGTGGGTTCCAGTCCTTGCCTTGTGGTTAGCAGCCCCATGCGGAGGCTACCCTGTCACCAGGCTCCTCCCTGCCTCCTCAGTGAATTATCGATGAATAAATGCGTGCGTCAATGTTTTATTGGCTCTAACAAGAGTGACCTTTCAACCAGCTTCCTAAGGAATATTATGACTACACCCATCCGCGGGTCTAAATCAGGCACTGGGAATGTGCTCTCTGGCGGGCGGTGAAGGGTTTTAGTCAAGGATGTGGGTGGGAGCCACAGGATTTCCTGCTCCCAGTTATAGGGGACT
This sequence comes from Nesogale talazaci, assembly GCA_004026705.1. NCBI lineage: Eukaryota > Metazoa > Chordata > Mammalia > Afrosoricida > Tenrecidae > Nesogale > Nesogale talazaci. Next base: position 141,077 of record PVJH01000661.1, read on the forward strand.
TGGTGCTAAACACAAAGACGAGGCTTCGAGCACTTGGGCCTGGGGCCTCCAGCCCCTAAAAAGTCTCCTTCACTTCCCTGTTCACTTGCTTAAGGCTGTTAGCTTAACTTTCCGCTGCCAGCAAACACCTTGCTGGTGGTCGCCAGCTTGCGGTCATATTTAAGTTTCTAAATTAACTTTCTGGTTGAGGGATCTCTATGTTTGCAGACACGTTTGCCATCCTCCCTCTGAAAGAGACCCTGGGTCGGGTTACCCTGGGTAATGTGCTCAGTCGCTCACCCAAAGGGAGATAGTGCTGGTCCACCCCGAGGTGTCTGGGAGGGAAAACATTTGCTTTCCAAAATGCAGCCATTCAAATCTCTATGAAGTTCGACACCGACTCACACAAGACAGAATCAGCTGGATGGTCTGGAAGCCCCCAGGGACCTGTTGAGGCTCCTCTCAGGCTGGGCCCACTCTTCCTCCCAACCCAGCGCTCGTTGTTCTTCTCAGTTGGCACTGGAACAGTGCAGGCACCCTGGCACCCTCCTTGTGTACCCAACCTCACCACTACCGGAAATGCTTCTGCACAGAGACGAACACAGGCCACAGCCCAGACCACAGGGCCAGGCCATCACCAAACAGTGTTGGCGTGGAAGATTCAAGACTGGCCATGATGAGTGGCTAACTACCGGAGTGCGAATCCAAGTTCTGGAGGGACATTCAGATTGGGTTTAAGTGGGTTTGCAACTTTTATGTAACTGCTGGAAATCTGAGACAGCACCAGGAAGGCAGACACAAATACTACGACTACTAATCATGCTGGAATTTAAAGCGATAATCCCCCTTCATTTTGCCCCCTGGGCTCCCATAAAGGCATTGCAGGGGAACAGCTGATTGATTAGTGGGCAGACAGTATCTTCCCCTCCACACCCCCCACCCCCGCCCCGAGAAGACAGGAAACAGAGGGCGCTCCTATCTCCTTCCTGGAGAGGGGGTTTGGTTCGGATCCGACGCTATCCTTACAGAGACAGAAGCCAACCTATCTTGGTCAGTTCGAAGGCACCATCCAAACTGAGCAGCTGGGGAGAAAAGCCCTATGGTTGAAGATTCAACAATCGAAGGGACAGTCTTGCTGGCTGCCATTGCTTCCTGTCAGCTGCCCAGCAGGAACAGGGCTTGCCCCTGATGCAATAAGTGGCAGAAATACCTATGTTTTGTGCAACCAGTGGTAGAAATGTCTGTGCTTTCTGGTGCCAACAGGCTGGAGCCCTTGGCCTGGTGGGGGCGGGGCTGGACAGGATGTGGCCCTGGGAAAGTGTTTTGGCCTGGGGTAAATGATACTTGTGGTTCGGGGGACACCTCTAAGGCTGGCTAACAGGAAAAAGTCACATAAGAGAACAAAGTCGAGCATGTACAAGGCTCTCCTCCCTGAGAAGCCAACTGGAGACTCAGGCAACGCCAGAAGGAAATGGGGTGTTTTTCACGTAGAGAGACTGTGGGAGGCATGGGAGGGGGATGTGCATGTTAGATTGGTAGGGCAGAAGGCTAGGTGGCCTTCGCGTCACTCTTATTCATGAACTAGCTTCTGACCTCAAATCTAGACATTGATTTGAGTAGTTATGGAGGATATACACAACAAAAACATACACCAACTCAGCAGTTTGAATGGGATACATAGTGCAGAGTGGCACTGGTTATGTTGTTTTAGAAGTGCATGTATATATTTCTCAATATACATGTATATTTCATAGGCATAGTCCCATAAATTTGTCTAGTCCTTTTATGTGAAAGATTATGTGGTGATGGGGGTTGTGCTACAAGGAAAGATTAAAAGTCACTCTTTCGGTTTACAAAGCCTGTTGTGTGCTGTCAAGCCAACTGAACTTTATGATAACGGGTTTCCTAGGCTATCATCTGTTTGGGAACAGAATGTCACAACTTTTCTCCCAAGGAGTCACTGGTGGGGTCACACCACTCCCTCTCGGTTAACAGCTGAGTGCTTAAGCCTTGTGTCACCAGGAGGCTGAGGAGCCTCCCATACTGAGAGGGAGGCCAAGTTCACTTCCTTTCAGGAGGCAGAGAAATGAGAAAGTCAGAAGTATTATGGGGTAGCAATGTTACTACTAGCAGGGAGAAGCTAGACAATCTTCAAGCTGACCTTTCAGAAGGCAGGTTTGGGAACAGACTTCCAAAGAGACACTTCAAGGTCAAAATGCTTAGTAAGCTTTGCGAGAGCTTCTGAAGTTAAGGGAGAAGGAGTACACAGGTCCCCCCACATTGGCTGGCAAGCCTCCAAGAATCCAAGAGGTCAAATGACATGTGGGAGGGAGTTAGTGCAGATTTCACTTGGGATGGGGGTCAAAGAGGGTTGAGGGAGGATGGTTATTTATCGCTGCATGGGGAAGTTGTTGGAGATACAGACTGAAGCCTGTATCAGTAAAAAACCTTCCTGTGTACAACAGAAGGAAATCCAGAAGCACATGGGTGTTTGCCTGTAAGTCTGCAAAACTCATCCCCTTGCTTCAACTTGTAGAAGGAAGAGTCTGGAGGGAACCTCTGTCAAAGGATTTGCCACCATGGGGATATAGCTACCCTGCTTCACAAATAAACACCATAGGTGGGTGATTTGGGGGGTGGGGTGGGTACATTCCCCTTAATAGAAATTCTATAAATTTGCCAGTTTGAAGATTTGAAATAATCAGGCCTCACCAAAGTTTGACTATAAAGTTTTATGGGGAGCAGTCATTGCATATGGATATGGAGAGGCCATTCTGACTCCAGACCAAAGCAAGTGGCTTAAAGAAATTGGGTATAATTAGGACTTATAAAGAGAAGAAGTGGGAGAAATAGAGAGGAGCAGCCATTGGCTAATTTTAACATAGCTGATTGAAGTTTGCTTTCTCTCTTGTTATTGTGCTCAATAGACAACAGCTCATAAAAGCCTCCCTGTCCTGTCTTCCAGCAATTATCTTCTGAGTTTCACATTTAATTTGTATTAGGAAAGAAAAGATTTGTTGCTCTATGGCTGAAAAATAAAAGGTCGATGATGAAATGCTCTTGGTCAGAATTTTGTTAAAGTACAACCCCCTACCCTCAACCCCAAATCAAAGTAAGCTATATGCTTTCAAAGTCTCTCCTGTCAAGTGTCATCTGTAGATTTTCCTTGTTCACTGTATAAACTTTACCTACTAACTCCTTCTGGACAGCTTCTTCCATCATAATTGTTGGGAGTCATTGCAGCTGATCCTTGAAAGCTGATGTCAGGTCATCGATTATTGCTAAGAGGAGTTGGATTATTTCCACCTTTTCCCCCATATCCCAAACAAATTGCCAAAGACTGTTAATCCAGGACTTGAAAGAAATATGCCACGTAAGACTGGTAACGGAGTCATTAAACACCAGCTCTTTTCTCTGATTGAGAGAGCAGGCCACGGTGCTGGAGTCCCTGGCTAAGAGGGTCAGCTGCTAACCGAAAGGCTGAGAGCTTCCACACTTCTTGCCCTACTGCCCCTCACTCAGCCCTTCCCTGGCAATGAAAAATGTGTACTTATAGCCCACAATCCAGGAAAAAGTATGCAGGGCTTTTGCAGGCCCCTGGATTGTTCTAGTACACTTTGGGAAACTTTAGTTCAGAGGATCAAGTCAGCACCTCAGAAGGGAGGACTGGTGATCTACTTCTAAGAAAGTCATGATCAAAAACCCTGAGACAAGGGACAACATGAGTTGGAGTTGACCCAACAGCAACTGGTCCTGGTGTGGCGTCTTGTGACTGTCCCCTTGATGCCATCACGGGGCAAACGCATCTCAAAGCTCTATGATGGACAGCTGTATCAAAAAGAAAACAAAAATTGCGAAGAGGGGGCCTTCTCAAACAATTTTCTGAATTTAACGTCTCCTGATGTTAGGTAGCGTGCATTGGAACTGGGGTGACCTTTGCGCATGCTTGGAGGTTCCAGCTTCCGCCAGGAGGGCTGCACCTGGATTGGCCCACCTAGGCCAGGTGAACTGAATTCAGCCAACTCAGAGGGATTGAAAAGGCCAGAGGTGTGACTCTGGTGCTCTTTCCCAGCGGCTGCTATCCAATTAGCATGGTCCTGGAGACCGCCTGACTTTCCCGAGCAGCTTCCCGGCAGACAGACAGGGGTGAGGGACCCTGTGGGTGGGTACCTGTATAAACCCCCAACTCCTTCTTCTATAGAACTCCGTTGGATCACAAAGTAGGCTTCGGTGTGAATTCTTTCTCACCTGGAGCCAAGGACCGAGGCCTATATCTCTTCTCAAAAAGCCTAACACTATCATGACATCAGGAGGCGGTTGTTTTATGAACAGAGATCAGTTGTAGCTCCACATTCTGTGAGTCCAAGAGAACTGCCGTGGGGACAAAACTGCATCTCTAGGTAAAGTGACCCGATTTTAACATTGGTAAAGCAGAACACCATTGATGGAGGGGTGGGGTGTGGGGTGTAGAGGGGGTATATTCCCTTCCCTTTCTTCCGCCATTCCCTAGCTTGTCGTACATTCTTTCCAAAAATCAGGATGTTTTAAAAATTGGGACTGTCCTACCAAAAGCAGGATGTCTGGTCACTGTACTATTGCCACCTGAAAGGGACACTAGAGATTTCTGAAAGACAATCACATGGAATAAACCTTGCCTCAGGATGAAGACGATGTGACATATGAGGGAAGATGAAAGGGTTTTGTATACCAAATGCATCATAGATCACAGAACAGCCAAAGGGGAAGGAGGTCAACAGTCGGCTGATAATTTAAGGCATTGCATAGGGAAGAGATGTGAATGAAAACAGCGTCACAAGAACCCATGTGCGGGAGGAGAGTCATTCTGGTGTCTCTGCGGACTCCAGTGAAAGCCCCTGCTTCAGTGCAGCGCATTCTCAGGTTAGACTGAGGATACTCTCGACCCACTGATGAAGCCAAAGACAGGAAACCCCAGTGACAGGTGAAGGAAAGGAAACTCCATGATAGAGAGTTGGATAAGCTGATGTGCACTGCAAAGAAGTCAACAAGAGGAATCTCTTCATCAGAATGTTTAAGGCTAAAATTTATTTACAACTGGATGATTTCGACTATCATGCAGGTTTGAGGGTAAGTCTAGCAGGTTCTTAGTGCAGGGACACACTCTGCTCCTGGTTCCTTTTTCTTGGTGGTTGTCTGGCCCCTCCTTCCCTGCTCACTCCTTTCTTCTTTGATCTGAATGTAAGATACCTGGGGGTCACGGACCCACCCGCCCTGACAGTGAATCAGAACTGAGACCTGGGTCAGGGTGTCGCACCCCTCCTTAGTTCCCTGACAACTGAGTGGTTGATCACTTCAGATCGCCTCGTGGGGAATGAGTGCAGAACTGCCGAACCATGGCGAGTCACGGCCCAGCCAAGGTGACACCTATTTCGAGAGACAATGACATTTAAAACATGACATTTAAAACAAAAATCCAAACCGTTAAAACACACCACCACTCAGTTGGATTAGACTCTGAGCGCTCCCCCGTGGCAGAGTAGAACTGATCCGTGGGCTTCTTTCTTATCAGAGCAAACTCCTTCCTAAGGTGCCGCTGGTAGGTTCAAACCATCCACCTTTCAGATAACAAGCTGACCCTCCGTTTCCTTCATCCAGACCCCGCAGAACAAACGGAGGATTCGCTCCACTCTTCGCTCTCCTGGATGACGAGATCCTCCCCCAGCTTCTCAGAGGGCTTAAACGCAGCAAGATGACGCTGTTCACAATTGCGCATGAATCCCATCAGCATCGGAGCCCCCATCTTCTTAGCAGAACCACGCAGGAATAGGCCGTTGGGTAGGAGTTAGACACGTGGCCTAGAAGAACCGCAGTAAGAAATTCACTGTCCCTGGACCAAGGTTCGGGCAGAACTAGAAATCACTCACTGCCATGTAGTCAATGCTGACCCGTAGCCAGCACTGGCAGAATGCTTGGCCTCCATGTGGAAGACCGGGCTTGGAATACCGGCTAGCATGCTGTGGAGGGTTCAGCGGATTGCCTCGACTAGGACAGACTGGGCAGAAAGGTTGTCCATGTAACTACTATGCATTTACAACCACTCATGCAGGAGACATAGGACGGAGCAGCGTTTCCTTTCATTCCATTGTGTGCCTGGTGGCCAGGTCTTGGGGCCAACTCAATGGCAGTTCACCACTGCAATAATTACATCAGCAGTTCTCTTCCCATGGAGGGAAATAAGCGATGCCAGCATCCAACACATTTGCTCTTGCCACTTTGGGAGAAGAGCAGTTTTGCCAGCGAAATGCCTTCCTCTGATGCCACAGCTCCAGTGGCAGACCAACGGGCATTACTTAGTTCATGGAGCTGTTGGCAATTTGAGGTAACACACTTGGGGGGTGTGAAAAAATATGTGCCAGGTTTAAAATCCAGTCTTCTCCACCTGTTCCCTAAACTCACTCCTTTCCCTAGAGAAACAAATGTCCTATTTCATAGTAACACATGTGGCTCAAAAGTAACATGGTAGAAAAATAACAGTGTAGTGTTATAGGAAATGAAATAAAAAAGACCAAGTTCCTTTCTAACATCCCATTTTGATCAAGGAAGTTTGATGGTCTCCCATGGTATTTGAAAAGAGGAATATAAATGGAGAAAGAGAGAGAGAGAGAGAGAGAGAAGAAAATGGGATTTAGGAAGGAAAATGAGTGGTACCAAAGGATCATTTTTGTGTGTGGTGAATTTTTCCATGGGTTAGCTCTTAGTGGTCAGAGCTTTTAATGTAATATGTGGGGGTGAGAATATAAGATGGGGGAAAAATTAAAGATTAAAGAACATTATCTTGAAATGAAATTCATTTTAGTCTATGGAAAACCAAATGGATTTAATCCAAGCCACCAGAGCAACCAGCTAGTTGCCTTCTCTGTGGATAGGTCCCTTTAAGCAAATAGCTTCTTGGGAGATCCAGGTTCTAGTCTGAGCTGTGCCAGTTGATCAATGGGCTGGCTTGATGTAAATCTGAGGAGCTGGAGACAGTGCTGGCTCCTCCCTTTTCATTATCTGCAGCACGGGGCTCTCACAAACCCTCCCCAGAACCAGCCACCTGAAAAGGAAATAATACGTATGCTTCAGGAAGCGGAGTAAAACTCACTTTTAAATGTTGGTGACTACTATTTTAATTAGACAATCTTTTCTAGAACCAAGAAAACAACCAAACACCCACTCACATAAATCAATACCAGGTAAGAGAACAGAGACCAAAATTAAGTAGTAGTTACTAGAGATGGAAAGAAGAAAAAAGGGAGAACTTTTGCTTAGGGGATACTGAATTTCTGTTAGTGGTAGTGGGATAATTTGGAAATAGGTAGTGGTGACAGTTGCAAATGAAGGATGTCACTGAATAGTGTATGCAAAGGATGTTGAATTGGCACATGCTTTGTTTTATATATATATACACATATATACACACATATATATATATCCACTATATTATATAAACATATGCCACAATAAAGCAGCAATAAAAATGGCCAGGTTTTCATCCATTTGATCAATAGGAGAGTTATTTGAAGAGGGCTTTATAAACTAATTAATGAAAAAGTCATCATGTGGCTGCATTGAAGACTAGGTGGGGAAAAGGGCAGGAATGCAGAAGTTCTAACCCCTGTCCCACTGGCCACAACGATATCCATGGAGACACCTGGCTGCATAGGTTGCTTTCACCATCTTTACAGCAGAGACAGGAAATGAAAATGGGTGGGGTTGGATGGTTAGGGAGTTAACCTACAGTGTTTCAAATGAAAATGACATCAAGTACTGCTTAATTAAGTCTAAAAACAGTTGACAGAATATGCATAGTAATTATCTTAGATAATTCACATGCGGGTCAGTCAATAAAGATTGCCACTGTCAATAATTGAAAAAAAAGAGAAAAAGTCATCATAATAAATTGACTCTGTGACTAGTCAAAATATTGGTCTTTCCTTATTAACAGTCTTAGTCCTTCCTCCTGGTGAACTTGCACAGTGGTCTACAAAGGCAGTAGGCATCCAATATGAGTAAGGTTAGAGTCTCCGAAGTACTCAGTGATTCAGTTTCTGGGATTAAGGGCAACAAACCCTAACTGGTGGTGGGATAAGAATAGCATTCTTTTCTCTTGTGATCACCTTACATCAAGGAAATGTTTGAAATGTAGTCAGTGTAGGATGATGTGCCTGAAAATGTTATTCCATGGCTGAATTTTTGGATAATATAGCAGCACAAATATGTTTTGTAAATATTGACTACTAGTAAGAGGTTTGGAGAAGGAAAACAGTTGGCTCCCCTATTGTACTTTACTCTAAATGGATTGTCATCACAATATGAGGGGATGCCCCACCAAAAGTGGGATTTATTTTTTTTTTCTGAAACCATGTATTTAATTTTTTCCCCCTAAACAACCTTATCACCTTCAAAGGACTTCCCATTACACTTAGTATCTTGATCAAATCATCAATTCCATTCTTGCAAACAGTTTTCAAATTCATCTGTTTGGATGGCTGGCCCTCATGTTTTCGCTTCACTTCGCCTACATTTTCAGATCACTGTCCTTTCATGTCCCTCTTCATTCATGGAGACAAAAAGAAGTCACAGGGAGCAAGGTCAGATGAGTAGGGTGTCTGGGGCCAGAGAGGCATGCCTTCCCCGCCCTCCCCAAACTGGCACACTGAGATGGCTGTGTGAGCAGGTGCCTTGTCCTGGTGGCCAAGCCAGTCCCCTGTCTGCCACAAATCAGGCCACTTTTCTTGGGTCACACACTGTTACTCAATATTTTCAGAACCTCTAAATAGAAATCTTGATTCTCACTCTGATCCTAGGAATCGACGTTTTCGTTTGTTCGGGAGTTGATGGACATCCAGAAAAAGGTTTGTCGTCACTCAATATCTCACCCTTTTTGAAATGAGAAAACCACTCGTACACTTGAGTTTCCCCTAGAGTGCTGCGCTCGTAAGCTGTGTTCAACATCACAACAGTTGCTGCGGCATTTTTTTCTGGGCTGGGAAAAAAAAACCTCACAGCCATATGCTGTTTTATTACATCGGCCATCACAAGCAAAACAAAACAAAACAAGATTTGAGCAAAACTGCTTTTATGAAAAAAAATCCACTGTGACCAGAGAGAGCCTTGGCAGTGACGTGACGGGGTGCACTAACTCGGAGTGAGTTGCTTGATGCTGACTGATCAGGGGAAAAGGCCAAAAATGAAAGCTCTTTCCAATGGAATGTTTTTCCCAGGTTTCTTCTTCTTTTTTCTTTTTGGCTACCCCCTGTATGTCTGCTGGATTTAGATCCAATGCTTAAGAGTTTCCTACCCCCTCACCAATATTCAAATGCCCGTGCTATCTTTGAAAAAGGTAAGGATTGTCATTCCTCTTAGATTTTTATTGGTAGGTGCAATCAAGTTCTTATGATTCATAGCAACACTATACACGACAGAAGGAAGCAAACTGCTCCTGTGCGGTCCTCACAGTTACTGTTATGTTTGAGCCCATGGTTGCAGTTGCTGTGTTTATCTATCTTATTGATAGTCTGATTCTTTTTTGCTGATATTCTGTTTTCCAAGCATGATGGTCTTCTCCAGGGACTGATCCCTCTTGATAACATGTCCCAAAGTTGTGTGAGTAATCCTTGCTTCTAAAGAGCCTTCTAGCTATATTTCTTCCAAGACATATTTGCTTGTTTTTCTGACAGCTAATGGTAAGTATAACATTCTTCATCAACCAACCCCACAATTCAAAGGCATCAGTTCTTCTCCACTCTTCTTATTCAGTGTCTTAGCACTACAATTAACAGGTCCTTAGGTTCTTTTATATTTCCAGTAGAAATTTCTGTAATGGCTCATGTCTGATTTTTTTAAAAAACATTTCCCTGGAGACCAAATACCCAGGTTACTCCTGGCAACAGGATTCTCAAAGTGAATGATATCTTTCTGGACCAACTAATGACTATAATTTTAAAAATGTATATACTAACTGTTTGGCGCCTTCTACACAACACCCCATCGCACATAAATCTTGCAGAGCTCTGAAATGTCTGCCTTCTTGTCTGAATACTCCAGAGTTTATAAGACTGGTTCTCAGCTCTTACAAAAACTCTTTAGTGTGGTCAGAGGTAATAAGCAAAAACCACAGTGTCTTGGGGACCATTTGCATTTGTTTTACGGGGTGAAGTTAAGGATGTGTTTGGGGAGGTCAGGTAACTGCAGTGCCAAAAAACTGCTTAGAATGAATTCTGCACCCCTTGACACTTAGTTGCTTCCCTACTCTTCCTTTGGCTCTGTTAGTCTGGGTTGACTAGAGAAACAAAATTCATAGACACTCTTATATATCTAAGAAAGAGTTTTATATAAAAGGGCAATTGTGTATTGAGAAAACATCCTAACCCATTCCAAATCAAGTCCATAAGTCCAACATTAGTCGTATGTCTGATATCCATCTACAAATTCCTCTTCAGACTCATGCCACACAGGCAATGACATTGTGTGTAGGAAGATCACAGGCCAGTGGGTGGAAAGTCCTGTAGATTCAGTGGAAATGGAAGCATTTCAGTGCTGGCAGGGGTCTCCACATGGCTCCTTCAGCTCCCAGGTTTTAGTGTAGGTCCATGTGTCATCTTTACAGGAATGTCTTTCAGAGAGTGAATCTGTGTCCTGTGTCCAGTGAGCTATTTATCTTCTTAGCACTACAAATGAGGACAACAAGCTGCAACCTGATTGACAGGCTAAAACTCCACCCCTTCATTGGTATGTCTTGAAATGACAACAGATTATGTAACTACCACAGACTCTGATGACCATTTTCCAATTGAGAAATAGATATGTGGTTTGAGGATAACCAGAAACTCAAACAGATGGAGAAATTTAGAGATAAAATAAACACAATTTAATTGTTCAATTCTAGTTATTACTAGGCAATGGTATTAAACTATGTGGATCCCTACAAACTATGAGAGTCTTCAGAAGAATGGAAATTCCAGATCCCTCTATTGTGCTCATGCAGAACCTGTGGATGGATCAAGATGTAGTTGTGTCAACAGAACAGGAAAATATCACATGGTTCAAAATAAGAAAAAAGGTTCAACAGGATCGCGTCCTTTTACCATCCTTATTCAATCTGTATGACGCTGTGCAAATAATCCAAGAAGCCAGATTATATGAAGAAGAAGATGGTGTCAGGATTAGAAGACTGTTTATTAAGAACCTTCAATATACAGATGACAACCATGCTTGATCAAAGTGAGGAGGACTTGAGGCACTTGGTGATGATGATCAAGGATTGTAGCCTTCAGTATGGATGACAACTAAACGCATAGAAAGCAATATCTTCACAACTGGACCAAGAGATAACATCATGATAAAAGGAGAAATGATTGAAAACATCACAGATTTCTGTTTTCTGGGATCCACAATCAGTGCTCAGGAAAGGAGCAGTTCTAAGATGAAATGATGCATTATGTTAGGTAGACCTGATGCCCAAGACCTCCTTAAAGTGTTGGAAAGCTATGATGTTAAGGTGCACATGGCTCAAGACATGGATGTGGTAATAAAGGAGGGTCGTGTGACTGGAGAGCTGAAGGAGGGAGAAAAGATGCCAAGCTTCTGCAGAGGACTCCCAGACAGAGCCCTGCCAGAGCTCACAGCAGTGGGATGCACTTTGAGGTGCTCACTGTAAGATCAGAGGTTCAACCCTACCAGTGGTTCCATGAGAGAAAGGCCAGACTGTCTAGTCCTATAAAGAAGTGGGAGTTTGGGGAAAAGTCTAGGAAAACGAACGGGGCAGTTCTGTTCTGCGTATAGGGCCGCTGTAATTGACTCCATGGCAGTGCATTTTTGGTTGTGCTTTTTGCAAACATACAAAGTGACAAGATTTTTTTTTTTTAACCAAACCAAATTAAGCCAAACCCAGAGCCCTGGAGGCTATTTGGACTCCTCGTCCCCCTATGTGGGAATTCCCAAGGCTGTACATGTTTGTAGTAACATATAGATACTGGTGAGTTCCAACTACTGACTCAGAGGTTAGCAGATCAATGCTTACCCCACAGGGCCAAGAAGATTCCTGAAGCCTCCTGGCCCTAGGAGTTATATGTTAGAGATAATAGATGATGAATTGTGACAATGATTTCCTTAGTAAATTAGAACTCTGTGAAGGTAACTAATCCGTGGCATATATTCTTCTGTCTTTTGAGTTTATGCCTAAAAAACCTCTAATTCATAACTCTAAAATTTCCTAGTAAAAGACTGATGTTTGCTGGGTATGTAAGGCAGGCATGTGACAGGGCTATGTCCAAGCTGGCATCGGACTCTCCTCATTTTAAGGAAATGGGCTCTTTAATTAGCAGGAACAAAAGTGTTTATTCCTAATGCCTCTCTTTGCGTCAGAGTAATACAGTAAAAACACAATGAAAAAGGGGTCAAAGAGGGCGAGTCATTTAAAAGAAAGAAATGAACGAAATCCATCTGAACGGTCCAAGTCTTTCCAGATAATTCCCTTTGCAATTGTAACTGTAATTGCAGTGGTTCTTTTATCTTTGGTGCTGTAAAAGTAAGAAATTTTGAAAAATAAACAACTGCGAACAAAAAAAAACTCTGCTAATGTGATTTTTTAAAGGCAACTTTATGCAATTCATTAATCCCCACTGACATTTATAACCGAATTATATGTGTTTGTGAAAGCTTTACAATGGATGATAGCTTATTGTGTGTAAATGCTAAAATGTGTTGATGTTATTTTATACTTTGGATAGGAGGTTCCTGGAAAAGATGAAGTCTATGGACACATAGCCATTGTCCTAATTTTCAATAGACCCCCCATAGTGTATTTATAAGGAAAAGTAGGGTACAACGAGCTCTGATGGCAGTTGGCAGAGCCTGCCACACTGACGCAGAGGTGCCTGGGAAGAAAGGGAGAGTGATTTGCTCCCCCACAGGGACAGCGCAGTCTGGTTGAACACACAAGGTTGCCCTCATTCGGAATGGCCTGGGTGGTCAGGGCTCTGGTTGTTGTCCGGTTGTGTTTGCAAAGCTTCTGAAAGGCATGGAAACAACTGCACGTGATTAGCGCCAGGGCGTTATCTGGACCATCCCACGTTTCGACTCCCAAGGAGAGGGATTTTGTCTGTTTGCCTTCACTGAGTCCCCAGGGCCTCGCGTAGTGTCTGGCCAGCAAAGAATCCAAAGCAGATTTTTAAAAAATAAATAGTTCGTAAACTGTAGGTTCTCGAACTTATTTGATCCACCAACAAACGAAAAAATTACTCAGCACCAGGCTAGCAGTTTGAAACCTTGGGCACGTGTGCAGCGCGCACTGCAGGATAACAGCACAGGGGCTTGCTGTTGCAGCCCTACTGAGTCTTTCCAGCATCTCTCCTCTGCCTCCCCCTCCCCAACTGGGGTGTGTGTGTGTGCGTGTGTGCGTGTGTGTGTGTGTTCACGTCAGGAAACACTGCACTACGCCAGCCGAAAGCAGCAGCCCTGGTGATGTGGCTTACAAGTTGGACTGCTCATATAGCAAGGTCAGCAGTCTGAGCCCACCGGCTGTTTGAGGGGAGAAAGAGGAGCGTGTCTGTTCCCACAGAGCTTGCCAGCCTGGGAAAGCCAAAGGGGGTTGTGAGACGTGAGCACCCCAAGCCCACTGCCATCAAGTGAATGCTAACTCCTGGAAACCCTGTGGGGCAAAGTAGAACTGTCCCTGCAGCTTTCTGAAGCTGTAACGCTACAGATGAAGAAACCTTCAGGTTTCTCTGTCCGAGTGGCTGGTGCATTCAAATTGCTGATCTTTCCATTCACGCCCCCAGACATAACCCGCTATGTCACCAGGGTTTCTTTCCATATTACCCAGATAGCAGGTCCAGCCTCTGGAATAACGGAGCCGAGTGCATGACCACTCACTCCGAGGGGTTCCGAGAAAGAGGAAGCCAAGCGAACGGGGCAGCCAGCGGTAACCGGGGCTCCGTGCATTCCAGCTTCCGGGAAACGTCGATAGCACCAATCCCATACCATACACAGGTAGGCTGTCATGTTCAGGGCAGATAATGCACAAAATTACCTTATAATTGACAGATAATGCACAAAATTACCTCTAATTAATTATCTGATGACTGCTTTTCAAATGGCCCCCCTCCTGTTGGACTTTCAACAATAACCAGGAGAACTGGAGGATCAAGCAGAACTCTAACAAGAGTTAACATTCCAGATACCCAGGTTGATCCCTAGAGAAACAGTTAAAACATCCATTTGGGAAAAAAAAAAAGTCAGAGATAAGAAACACAGCAAAATGGATAACTTCAACACGCTGACGCAAAATCAAAGGGGCCGCAGCCTTGCTTACACTCACTGACTTTTAATTCATTGACTCTCTCACCCCATCAGCTGAAGCACTGCCATTTGCCAGGCGTTGCTCTCACCCACTGGGGCCCAGAGAGGTCAAGCCACTGACCTTGACTCCTGAGTCTTATGGACTTTGGCTTTTCTGGCCTCCTCTTTCTGAAAAATCAAAATCATTGCCTTCGTAAGGCTTTATTTTCCCTATGATGGCTATCACAGGGTAAAAGGAGTTGCTATTGAGCTGGCCCCATCTCATGGTGACCGCAAGTGTGTCAAACCTGTGACCCCTAGCATGCTCAATGGTGGCTTTTCTGGAAGGAGCTCCTCGGGTCTTTTTTCCAAGGTATCTCTGGGTGGACTCAAACTCACCTTTGGAAACAACTGAAAGTGTTCCCAATTTGTGAGGCACAGGACCTGTGCATTGGCCCTTGAGAGAAGCAGATGCTGAGAGAAACTTGTACTTGGCATGGACGGGGCCATGGCATGAGAGGCATGACTGGAGACACAGGGTTACTGCTGTGCTTTTAGGGGAAAGTGTTTCCCAGGGTGATGCTGAGCGGGTGACAGTATCACTTCCTCTAAATGTTTCCACTGCTCACCAGTGAAGCTGTGGGTGGGGTATTTCAGAGTCCGGGAAACTGGTAAAAACATTACTGAAGGGCCACAGGCACTGGGCCCTCCTCTGACCATGATAACTAATTCATCTCGTCAGCTGTAAGGATAAGATGAATGCTAGCAATATGCCAGTGGGGAGCCGATAGGGAAGCATGGCGCAAAATAGCTTCTCTGACATTGACCAAGTGACTCACTTGTGGCAGAGCAATGTGCTGCTCTAGAGGTGGGTGCTCTTGTGAATGAAGTATTCATACACGATTCATTCTTTCTAAGGAGCCTTGGTGACTCGGGGTGGGGGGGTAGGGTGGGGGGGTGGGGGAAGTGGTTGGCTGCTCACTGAAAGGTCAGCAGTTTGAACCCACCAGCTGCTCCATGGGAGAAAGATAAGGCGGGCCTGTTTTCATGAAGGTGGCAGCTTTGGAAACCCTGTGGGGACAGTTCTGTTTTTTCCTACGGGGGGGTCACTATGCGTTGAAGTTGGCTTTGTGTCGGTTTCCTATCACAAAAGGCCTCTGTGGGAGGGGAGCTGAGGCTGTGAGTGAAAGCCTTCCTCAATCTGCCCACAATCAGAGTATGCTGGCCCCGTCACAATTGTTTGGGGAGTTATTTTTATCTCTTCCTCCTCATACTTCTTTCCTTTGATGTCTCTTTCCCCTGGCTCCCTGTCCCTCAGTCTATTCACCACTTATTCTCAATAGGCACCAGGTCTGAGTGAAAAGCCCACGATTTCTCCCGAGGAACTGCTGGTGGTTGGACCATTTGGATGGAAACCGAATGCATAACCATGTCACCACTAGACTCCATCTAACATGGGTGCACTCCCTCCCCCAAATAGAATGCTACGGATCAATATATATGGAATAATCTTATTTATTTATTGCTTTTTTTTTTTTTTTTTTTGGGGGGGGGGGGCATCACTGCTCTCCGGTGGTGGGAGTAGGAGGCCCAGCCCCACTGCTGGAATTGAACCTCCGTCCCAGTGGGCCGCAGTCCCGCGCACAACCACTACGCCACCGGGGCTCAGCCCTTATTGCTTTGTTTTAATTTTTTTTATTATAAGTTCCCAAAGAGACCAAACTATATACTCTAGGAGGGGGTGTGGTCATTATATAATCTGTTGTCAATTTGAGAGGTAGACAAGTGAAGGGGTGAAGGCTGGCCTGTCAGTCGGGATATGGTCAATGAGACGCTGTGTGGGTATGACCTTTTCCTGAGGATTCTGGGAACTTCTGTATTCCCTGTTGGAGGCGGGACATCGTGTTTGGTTAAGTAGGGGACAGTGAACATGAGGAAGGCCCTGGATGGGATGGAGTGACACAGCGCCTGCACCCATGGGCTCACACATGAGAACAGGTGTGAGGATGGTGCAGGAGAGGGCAGTGTTTCATTCTGCTCTGTGAACAGCCTGGATAAAGGCTGAAGCCCATAGGTGAGCCTATCGGTGAGCAGGGCACAAAACAGATTCCCTGGAACGCATCAAGTGACTAACACTGGAGAGGGCAATGTGCTGGGTGCTCTTGTGTGAAGGAAGTGCTCACACCTGATTAGGGATAATTAACCCAGAATTAAGGCAGCTCATCCCTTTGTGGTGGTGATGGAGGTTGGAGGATGTGACTCATTACAGCTATGCAAGATGAGTAATAGGTAAACATGTATTTAGGGGTAGACCATATATATGGTCATAAAAATTATAGCCTCAGAAGCCTATAGGATCAATGGCAGGAAGTTTTTTCCCCCCCTTTTTCCTCACAGTATATGTCCTTTATAGAGTGAAATATTTGACATTACTCTTTTTAAAAATTCTAAACCTAAATTTACTTGGATTTATTGTTTTCTAGTTCTCACTAATTATCTCCTTGGAACTCAAAGAACTTTGAGGGACAGGCAATTCCTTCTAGAGCTTTCTCCATAGTCGCCCTTCTGTTCATAAAGTGCAGGTGAAAGGAAATGTGAATGGCCTCACACCTCCACTTTCTCCACCATGGCAGAGCTATGGATTGGTACTCCCTGCCTTCTAGCCATTCTGACTCACAGGACTTGACTGGGTTAGAGAGTGTCACCTTTTGTTGACCGTTGGTGCTGTCCCACTGTTGACTTTGTGCCAGGCCAGCCCTTAACCCGCTAGCCACCAGAGCTCCTAAAGATGGGCAAATAGGGCGTGATTGCTGTATAATGGAAACCTGTGGAAGCCATGGGTGGTTTGGACCCCCTCCCTCCTGGACCATCCTTGAGGTTCCCGGCCGAACATCACGACGTCGCACAAGGAGGTGGGGAGGCGTGGCCATGAGGCACTCGTGCTCTATGCGCATGCTCCAGTCTTCCGTTTTAGCCTTTCTTCCGTGCTTGTCCTACTCTGTGTTTTGTTTTTTTTTTGACCTTAAGTACATGGTTTTTAACGTTCTATTAAGGTCACGCTTTTTTCCTCAAATGGACCCATTTTCTCTTAATTTAAAGAAACTCGTCTTTAAAAAAGAAGCGCCGACACAACGTTGAAGAACAGAGTCGGAGACTCGCACCGACTTTAGGGACCACCATCAAGGTACAGAGCCCGAGTGGCGCTGTGGGCTGCGCCTTGAGCTGGTAACCACAAGGTCGGTGGTTCTAGCCCAGCAGACACTCTTCTGAGAATAAGGAGGCTGTCTGCTCCTGCAAAGATGTGAACTCTTAGAAACCCACAGGGGCAGTTGCGCCCTGTCCTGCAGGGTGGCTAAAAGCCAGAAACAACGTGCTGGCGGTGCGTTTGAGGTTTTTAATGTAACACCCCCGGGGGCAGAGTGGGCTGCTGTCCAAAAGGTCGCAGCGTGAAACTCAGCTGCTGTTCCTCCGGAGAAAGCTGACTTTCTACTCCCTTAAGGAGATAGTCTCTGAAGCGCCCTAGGGCAGTTCTGTCTTGTCTTATAAGGTCACTGTGGACCAGAGAGCAGTGATTGACAGTGTGCTGCCCGTGAGAAAACAAAGAGATCGGCAGCAGGGCACAGAGTGTCCAGCAGTAGAGTCCTGTCAGGATGGTCAACGGCTCTCAGACCAAGGAGCAAAGGGAACTCAAGGAAGAAACAGGTCCACCATCAATGGAGCCCGACAAACTGTGCATGCATATGTAAAACGAAAAAGCATCTAGAGACAGTCACAGGCACCTCGCATCGCAATCCCTCAACGTTGTCCGCAGACCTGGACGTGAAACACAGAAGTATAAAATGTCTAGAAGGCAGAACAAGAGAACAAAAACCTCCGTTACCTTAAATTTGGCGATGTGTCTTTAGATCCAACACCACAAAGCAGATCCCCGATAGGAAAAAAGGCTAGGTGGAACGTCAATAAAGTTTTTTGTTTGAAACCTCTGCTCTACAAAATACACTATTCAGGAAACGAAAAGACAAGAGACAAACTGGGAGAAAACATTTACAAAACATGTATCTATCTCCAAAATGCAAACAACTCTTAAAAGTAAACACACACACACACAATGAAATAACAACAACAAAATGGAAAACCAGCTCAGTTATAAAATGAGCAAACATCACTGTGTAAGATGGGTGGATGGCAAATAAGCTTCTGAAAAGCAGCTCGGCATCGTGAGCCATTAGGAAAATGCAAATTAAAAATCAACTAGGTACCACGACACACCAATTGTGTTCCTGAGTGGCACAGATGGTTGGCCACTCAGTTATGAGCCAAAATGTTGGTAGTTCAAGCCCACCTGGAGGTTTCCAAAAGACCACCGTCTACAAAGCCTATGGAGTCCAATTCTAGCACACGGGACCCCAGGAGGAGGAACTGACTGGGCGCCAAGTAAAAACAATAACACGCCTCTTACCCCTGGCCATCACACGGCTTTGGACTCCTTTGTCCACCCGATAGAAGCGAGTGAGGCTGCCCCTTCAAGTGTCTGAGGCAGTAAATCTTAATGGAAGCAGACAGCCCATCTTTCTTCCAAGGAGAGGTGGGTGTGTTTCAGCGCCTTGGAGTTATCGGTTCATTGTGTCATCCACGAGCTCCGGAACACCCCGATTGGTAAGATAAAAGTCCAGAATTCTGGCATCACCAATGCTGGTGAGGATAAGGAAGAGCAGGAACTGGCATCCTTGCTGGGGAGAAATTGCTACTTTGAAAGGCAGTTTGATAATTTCTCACAAAGGGAGACATAACTTACATGTGTCAGCCGGGCTATAATCAAGCAAGCCTGCTTCTTAGTATTTACCCCCAAATGGACTGAAAACGGATGTCCACACACAGAGCTACACACAAATTAATACAACAGCTTCATTCCTAATCACCCAAAGCTGAACACAACCAAGGTGTGTTTCAATAACTGAATGAATAAACAAGGAGAATGGAGGTCCAGGGCATTCTTAGGGCAGTAGAACAATTGTGTAAGATACTGGAAAGGTGGGCATATATTAAGAATTTGTCAAATCCTCATGAATTTCACAACAAAATGAGTGAAGTCTGATGTACATTTTAGTTCATCATAATATGCTAGTATTTGTTCAACAATAATAACAAATACATTGGAGAAATGCAAGATGTGACTAGTAAGGAGGAAAGGTGTTCAGTAGAAACTCTGTACTATTTTTCAAATTTTCTATAAATTCCACTAAAAACAAGTCACTCAGTAAACAGTGAAACAAAACAATAAATAATATTGAAGGTCCCAAAGTAATAAAAAATATTATTTCAGTTATCTACCAGTTCCCCACTGATGGCTGGTAGCCCAAGGTATCATTTTTCTTTGTAGAGAGATAAGTGAAACAGAGTTAGAGGGATGTTCAAAGTGCAGCTGAAGAGAAGACTTTCTTCTAGATTTATTCAACAGAATAAAAAGAAATGACAGGGAAAAGTTTTCTCTCCTAGTGACTCTTGTTCAATGATCAATGAAATTTGGATTGAATGAGCTGCAGGGGAATCAGCTAAGCAGAGAAAAGCCAAAACCAGATCAGGTGTATCAGAGCAGAACTGTGCTCCACAAAGCTCCCAGTAACTGCGTTTTTTGGGGGAAAGTAGATCACTAGGCCTTTCTCCCAAGGTGTCCGGATTGATATAAATCTCCAATCTTTCAGTAAGTAGCCAAATGGATTAACTCTGTGTACCACCCAGGGACCAGGAAGCAGTAAGAACACAAAAGTCATTTGTAGTAGTGGCAGTTACATAATCTGGTGTCAACTTGAGACTATTAAGAGTTAAGGAGTAGAGTTTAGCCTGTCCATCAGGAGATAAATAGCTCACTGTGTGAATAGGTATCAAAACAGAGGTGCTGAATATTCGTCAAATGGGGTTGCTCACTGGGGCACAGAGGATAAACTATTGGAGAACCCACTGCATTGTATAGCAGGGTGTCTTAGTTTCAGTCCTTCCCAGAAATATATCCTGATATGGGATTTCCAGGACAAATCATTTAAAAGAAGAATCCCAGGAAATACTGTTGAGGAAAAGGGGAGTGAGGACAGAAAGGCAAGAATCTGTCAAGAGTGCATTAACAAGCCAATGGTGAGGCAGTGGCCATCCAGTAAGGGAATGCTTGCCTTCCATTTGGGAGGGCTGGTTTTCATTCCCAGCTCATGTTCCTCAAACGCAGTCACCACAGATGTCAGTAGATGCTTGTGTGTTGTGGTGATGCTAAACAGGTTTCTTCAGCAATGCTTCTAGAGCAGGCAATCGACTTGTGAAACTCAGCCAGTGAAAACCCGACGAATCACAAGGATCCAATTCACAACAGACCGTGGAGATCAGACAAGGCCAGTCAGCGTGGTGCTCCCTTGTGCAGAAGGTCACCCAGGATCAGAGGTCAACTCTAGGGCAGCTAACAAAGGCACCAAGGCAGGTGTAACACCAAGCCAGCTACCACCCTGGGCAACTGGAGCACTAGCCTGTGGGGGAAACCAGGAAATAGTCAATGACACCCTTCAGGTGTCACATGGGGGAGTGGTGAGCCCACTGCTGAGTATTTTTGATCTGCACCGTGGGTAATTACCAGGGCCTCTTCTAGCTTAGAGAAAGTGTCAGGTCACAGTATTTCAGACTGTGACGTTGGAGAGATGTGGGCAGAGCAGAGAGAGTTTCTATTACGGCTGTATTTGTTTAGGGTTGTTAGGTGCTCTTAAGTGGTTTTGGACTCACCACTGCCCCGTGTGACACAGGAGAACCATGTTCTAGGCAGTCTTCAGTACTCCAGCAGAAAGCCGGGTATTTTCTCTGACTGGTTTGCCTTTTATGGTGGAGCTCTGTCTAGGACGTTGCTTCTGTCCGGAGCCCCCGATGCTCCTTTGCCTCCCGACTCCCATATTGTTTTCAGTTCTCATCCTTAGGGAAACCTCTCTGATGCTCATTTCAGACCAAAGAGCCACAGAGTCTCCCACAGCTTGAAATTCTATTATCTGTGCAACTGGTAATGAACCTTGGTCTCTCCTGAACTATAAATAGGGACAATGTTCATTTTGATCCATCTTTTTCCTTTTTTAAAAAATTGAATCATTTTATCGAGGGCTCGTACATCGCTTTTCACGATACATAAATAAACATACTGTGCCAGGCACCTTCACATGTCTGCTGCTATTATCATTCTCCAATCATCTGCCTTTTCCCTCAAGGCCCTAGTATCGGTTTTTCCATCCCTTCCCCTCTTCCCCTGCTTTCTCCTTCCCTCAATGCTTTAAAATTATTATTGTTCTATCACATCTCACACTGCCTGACCTCTCCCCCAACCCACTCCTTTGATGCCTGTCCTTCAAATAGGAGCTTATGTGTACATCCCTGCAGTTGGTTCCCTCTCTCTACCCCACCCTCTCTCTACCCTTCCAGCAGCTCCAATCTAACCACTGGCCCTAAAGGGCTCACCCATCCTGGTCTCCCCATATCTACAGCTCCCCTCTATGCCAGTGTGACTTCTCCAGTCCATCTGGATTTGTAAGGTAGAGTTGGGACCATGATGGTTGGAGGGAGGGGGGAGAGGAAGGCTTCAGGAACTAGAGGAAACTTGTATGCATCATCACTTTCCGGCTGCCCCCCGACTGGTCTGTCTCCTCCCCGTGACTCCCCTGTAAAGGGGCGACCAATTACCCACCAGTGGGCCTAGGTCCCCACCCTGCTCTACCCCTCACTCGCAATGATGTGATTCTTGTTCCGTGATGCTCGAGACCTGCTCCCTTCGGCTCCTCTTGATCACACATGCTGGTGTGCTTATTCCACGTGGGCTTTGCTGTTTCTGCACTAAATGGCAACACGATTATCTTCAAGTCATTTTGTTCCATCTTGTGTAAGTTTTGAGGACCCGGTGATGATGATCTAGGAAGTACTCAATGCTCACTGACAGCTAGTCCATTCTAACTCATAGGAGAGAGAGGATCTGATGATTGACCCCTATACGACTTACCACCTTTACAGAAGCTGAGAGCTGCATCTTCCCTTCACGGAGCTGGTGGGTCCCAAGGGCTGTTGTTTTTGTTCACAGCCACAAGCTAACCCACTGCACCACCAGGACTCTAATGAAATCCAAGCCAAAGCGGACCCACTGCTATCAAGTTGATTCCAAGTGCTCAATAAGTAGTTACTCAATAAGTGAACAGGAAATAGTGAACATCTAAGTCAAAACTGATTTCAGAGCCTGGCCTTTACCAGCAGTCCAGTTTGCCCCATGGTTAGAACAAAGTGTCTCCTTGACACTTGTTCTCCAATGCGTGGAGAACAAGGGAAATGAAGAAGAAAAGCCCCAGAGAGCCCTGTTGGCAGCAGCCCCCCCAAATCTCAGGAATTCTGCCCCTAGCACAGAGAAAAAGATCGTTCACTGGACTCCAGAGAACTTTCAATTAATCAATAGGTTAATCCTGGGGTTGGCCACAGCCTCGAGGCAACCCTTACATCCTGTCCCATCCGATTGCAGATGGGATCATTGGCATCCAGACAGTTTGCACTGGCAACTTTTCAGCTATAGATCACCAGGCCTTTCTTCCTCGTGCGGCTTACTCTGGGAACATTAGTTCAGCATCACAACAGCAAGCAGACCTCTGCTGAAAGACACGTGCAATAGTGCTCAGGAGCCAGAATAATAAAGTACAACAAGGGAGGGAGGGAGGATGGGAGGAAGAGAGAAAGAGATTGGCCAAAAAAGCATTGCTACTAAAGTTCTAGTTCATACACCACAGGTTTATTTTTAAAAAGTGCTGAAATATGTCTTTGTCAACCGTGGATGGCTGCCGATACCTTCTCTCAGCCATATAGCTGTTTTAGTCTGCTTAGGATATCTTCCACAAGAGGAAGGTTTAATCCAAGCTGGCTTCCAAATGGAGCTGCTGACCCAGTTAAGTTCAAGACAGACAGAGATCCATCTCAGAGAGCTGTGGCGATCGTTTAGGGGGTAGATTTTCTAGAAGGGAACAGGGGTGATAAGCAATTGTGAGAAAATTAAATATTGCTGTCGTTGGGGAAAAAGCCAGGTAAGTGGAGCCAAGGAGTTGTTGTTGTTTTCTTTCTTGTTTCTGTTTATCTTGTTTTTCCCCATTGTAACAATGCACCTGCTTTGTCTTTGAGGTAGCAAGGGCTGTCCTAGGACAACGTGGGAGGAAACCTTAATCCACCCGACCTACAGCCCTGATCATAGCCCTCCAGACTATGTTTGCTGTTCTTAAAACACCGAGAACATTTTAAATGGACACAATTTGAGTCCTGGAGGATGCTCTAACCAGCAATTTGACATGGTGTAAAGTCAAAGGCTATAGGATTTTTCAGGAATGGGTTAGAGCGATGGAAATACTACCCTCAAAATAGAGAGAGAGGATATGCTGAAAGATAATTGCTTCGCATTTTGATATTTTTGTTAAATCAAGATTTTATGATTGTGTAGTAATACTTTCTGCCTTACCCTCAGTTACTCCTTCTTAAAGTAACTTTAGCAAGATGAAATGTACCCTCCAGCCCTTGGTGGGAGAAAAGCAACTGCCTGCATGAATGAGTTCACTGTGTTCGGTACTATGGAGAACACTACAGATGGGGCCATGGGCCCAGGTCCAACAGGTAGAACACAATCCAGACCACCACTCCTGACTCGCTGAGAGCCATTCTCAGGGAGACAAAGGCAATTCCTGACACTTTCACCCTAAAATGTAAGTGACTACCCAGACCTGACATTAGTTGAGAAAAAGACACGTCAAGTCAGCTGCCTGCAGGCAGTAGGGAGAGGGCAGGCACCCCGCACATGCTGCACACCAGAAAGCACCCATCCAGAAAGGGTTACAAGGTCGAAAGCATGCGGGGTTTACGGTGCAAGGTTACAGCCGCCAAGTCCAGGGGAGACTTGAAGGAGAACCGGAGTCGTCTCCTTGTTCCTTGGGGCAGCTTGCAGCCCTCGCAGACACCGGCGGGCGGGCGAGCGCGGTAAGGGCGAAGAGGAGCAGCACCCGATGGGCGACATGGGCCAGGAAGCAGGGGAGTCCAGAGAGAGTGGCGCCCACCCCCACTTCCGGCCCAGGAAGTGGTTGGGAACTCACCCCAAAACAGAACCAGTGCTGGAGGTCCATCCTGCCTCCCTGGTGTCCTGGTCCTCACGCGGGGCAGGCGGGCAGGTGCGGCCAGCCGGGCCCTAGAGCAGGCCCAGGCTGCCCTCCCTCCGGCCGCAGAGACGAAGGTGCCTTCTAAAGATCGCGCCGAGCTTTTCTGCACTCCGAGACCACAAACTTGGGGGGTGAGTGGCGTAGCGTGTGGCGCTTTCCTTCCGGTTGCTGTGAAACGATGTTGTCTCAGTTCATTTCCTCTCTGAGCCCCTTCTTTTTTCTTTTTTTTTTTTGTCTTCTCCCCCATAGACCTTTCAATGCACTTTTGCTGAAGATGCCTTGTAGTTCAGGGACGGGTAAGAAATCTTAGCTCAAATCCAACCCCATTTTCTATCTTTAGATGCTCAGCCTGTGACATCTTCTATGAGGTCTCAGTGGTGTGGACTCCTTTGTCAGCTGTCCCGCGCCAAAGAGCTGGCAATCCCCAGGCCACCCGAATGGAATGGAGATTCTGTGATTTTATAGACTCCCTAGTTCCAGAGGATTCTATGTAAATTGACATGGGGATCTTTCCAGGGGCTCGGTAACCAATTTATAATGCAGCACAAGCAACTCGCAGTTGGCTAGCAATCGAAAGGTTGGTAGTTTGATTCTAAAGAGAAACACATCAGATGCAAGGTCTGGCCACCTACTTCATTTTTTTATGTCAGTGAAACTTTATGTTACTTTTCCATATATCTTACAAATCAATAGTTCAATCATGTCAAAAGGATCAAGTTAAATCATTACCACGATAATTCTAGAACTTTTTCTTCTTTTTACTCACTGTTATTCATGTATTTGTCTCTATTTCAACAAAAATATACACAATACATTCTCTAATTCAAACACATCTACAATATATTGTACAGTGTACAGTGCCATTGATTACATTCCTTGTGTTGTATAAGTTATTGATGTCCTTCTCCAAAGTGTTCTACCACCATTAAAATTAACCCCTGAAGCAAAAACTCTTCCTCCTTCACCCATGGTAACTATAGTCAAGTTTGGTTTCTTTTAGTAGTTTTCTTGATAATATATTAACATATCACACATTTCCATAGTTAAATCACTTTTTATAAAGTTGCACATACACCATCACAATCAATTCTGATGATCCCTTTCTCCTTCTGCATTCATTGACTGCTCCCTAATTCCCCACCACCACCCCCCATTCCCAATAACCCATTGCATCACTTATTGTCTCTATACCTCTCCTCCTTCTGTCATAAACTGGGAAACTTAACAGAAACAATGAAAAACAAAAAAGGAAGCAAAAAGAAAATAATAATAGTAAAATAAAGAGGTAGAACAAAAAGACCACCAACAACATATATATGTATACACACACACACACACACACACATATATATATATATATATATATATATATATATATATGGGGCATCACTGCCATCTGGTGGGAGTAGGAGGCCCAGCCTTGTTCCTGGAGAGCTGCTGCTGGATTTGAACCACCAATTCAGTGGGCTGCAGTCCCGCACACAACCACTACGTCACCGGGGCTCAGCCTGAAACAACATTTTTTTTAAAGCCAGAGAAGAAATTCCTGACATGGAATAATGGAGAAACATTTAAGCCTAGAGCAAATTCAAGCTGGACCAAGCATTATGCCATGGTCTGATCCACCATAATCAAGTTTACAAACCTCTCTGTCCGATAGTAAAGCTGTCCAAGTCCTTCACCAATGGCCAGAGGGGATCTGCCGGAGGCATCATCTGACTAGATAGTCAGCAGATGGGTTTTGGGTTCCTACTGTCCTCCAAAGCCTTCTCCGAATGGGATGTGCACAATTTAAGCTCTGATGTTTTCCCTTCATCCTGTTTGGATTTTGTTAATGTCTCTTGGGACCACACAGGCTGGTGTCCTTCTTTAATGTGGACTTAGCTGACTCCTCAATCAGAGGGTTGCTTGTTTGAATACAAGCCTTTAAGACCCCAGAAACTATTCCAATTGATTGCGGGCATCGTATTCTCTCTTCTCCACACCTTGCTGTAGCTCCCTTATCTTGAGTGATTACTTCTTCAAGGTGAGTATTGAGCAGGGCCATGTCATAAGAACTAACTACCTTTAGATTGGGGCTAGAGTTACATGGGAACCCAGAACCCATCTGCTTGTCCCTGGGTTATGAATGAATCTGGCTTACTTTGGTGGTCATAGTATCACAGAAACCCAAACCCAAACCAACAAGAACAACAGCAACAAAAGAAAATAACAACAAACAATCCACCCGCCGTGAAAAAAGCATGGTCAATCATCCCCCTACTGCATTGATAATACCAATAATTTATCCAACGGCATAAAAATTTCAATACTATTAAATGAGGCCTTTATTTGAGTATCGCCCAGCTGTGAGCTGCAGTCCATGAGCTGTTACTTTGTGCAGATCGCTTTCTCAATTGATTGAGCACAGTTTACACTGAGCATGGGGGTTGGTGCTAGGGCAACATTTCCTGAAACATTTCTTACAAAGGTAGGCCGTGGCCTCTCAGATTAATACCTGTCATATTAATATAAGGGGAACTTTGCAGTACTAGATCTATGGCGATTCTGGGTCCTCTTTCATTGGACACCTACTAGGCCAGGGATCCCACCTAAGATCCAATCACTGCCATTTCCACAGTCTTGGGTGCCACCTTTTGCTTCCTCTCCCATCAGGGTATTTCAGTTCTAAGCCCAAGGATTCAGGTCATTTTGAAGGAGAGTCCAGTGCGTTCTGTGGGGCTTCCATGCCAGGTCCTTCTGGAGTGGCCCTTGGGGACCCCTCTCCTTCTGAACCCCCCTGAAGCCCTCTGGAACACAATTCTAATCTGACCCCCACAGGGTGGCCAAGAGTCCAAACGCTGGTGGTGGGGTTGGTGAAGCTAGAGTGGAGTACACGGAAGGGCACTTGAATGTTTATGTTGCGAGTGCTGTTGTGGTTGTTGTTTGTCTTTAATTTCCTTTCCCAACCCGTTGTCTTCTCTCTGGGCTCTGAGGGGCAGACAAATGAATAATCCCTGAGCTGAAAGCTCCTGGCTAACGCTGCAGAGCTTTGGTTATTTTGAACCCCAGACTCTGCATCTGGACAGTGGGTATGGTAATATTTATAACTCCTGGAATTGTTGTGAGAAATGGAATAAATTGATAAATGCAAAGCACTTAGAGGGTGCCTGATACAAATAAATAAACACAAATAAATAAAGGAGCCACAGTGGACCAGGGGTTACCTTTGGGGCTGCTAACTGCAAGGTCAACAGTTTGAAACCACCTGCCCGTTCTTCAGGAGGACAAGGTCTTTCTACTCCTCTTAGAGGAGTAGAAAGTTGTCACCTTAGAGACGCACAGGGGTAGTTCTGCTGTGTCCTCTAGGGCCACTACGGGTCAGCACTGACTCCAGGGCAGTGAGGTTGGTTTTGGGGGAGATCTGAGTGTAAAAGAACCATGGTGGGGTTGTGGGTTAGGTGTCCCCCTGAGGGCCACGGTTCAAGCTCAGCTGCTTCCCAGAAGAAAGATGAGCCTGTCTGTGCCTGTGAAGATGGACAGTCTCAGAAGCCCTTGCAGGGGCACCGCGACTCAGCATGGACTTGATGGCAGTGGGTAGACACGCTTGCTGTTGTCCTTAGTGGCATATTTCCGTTATCACCTCCAGGCTCAGGTTTTCCTTTCTCTTCTTCACTCCCTCCACTCCTTCGTGGTGCCTGGGATAATTGGGGAAATAAAAGGTGAAGAGAAAGAGACCGTCTAAAGAGCAGGTGCTCCCAAACAAGCTGGGATGCCCATGTTCCTGCTTCCACCACCCACATTGGAATGTTGGTCCAGCCCCTCATCTGCATGTTCTCTCTGCATATGCACCACACAGCATGCTTATGTTCACAGTGTTGTTGTTGTTGGCCTTTAAATTCCTGTAAGACTTCTCTGAAAGTCTGATCCACTGTCTTTATGTAAAACTGTTGGAGCTGCTTTGAATTTTACTATGGAATACTCTGCCCATAAGAAGACATCATATTTAAATCAACACACACACACACAGCTTAATTGATTGTGCAAGTGGCCTGTATAAGTCAGTCAACGAGAGTATCTATGCTCATCGTCACATGTAAACGCCATCTGTCAGGGTGGCTAGCAGTGTTCATGGTGAAAACATCACTGACATTCATTCATTCATTCATTTCATTGTGTTCTCTTTCCTTACAAACCGTTCTTGAGGACATGCTATGTGTCAAGGACTATTCTAGATTTGAAATAGAATTAGGTCCTATCATTACATCCTAAGGTTTTCATGCTGTAGAGTGGAATGTTTGTTGAAAATTCAAGGTGACAGAGGAGAAACCCAAACCGTATAGATTTCTCAGACATGTTTTTCTATGCATTTTTCCATTATACTACTAGCAGGTTGGGTAATATTTTCCCCATTAGGATAGTAAGTGGTTTAAATTTAAGAGAGAGAAAAAAGTACAGTTTCATAGTATAGCTCAAATATTAATTATAGATTAGATTGTCTTTTAGTCTAAGCTGTATATTTTTCTTGTCTCTAGAGTCAATGGGACTCTGGAGAGGCTGACAAGCTATGCTTGCGCTTCTTTTCAATAAAGTACTTGATTTGGCCAATGCATTCTTTTTAATTCTGCTTTTTCCTTTGCATGCATATCCCCCTCGTGTGCAGGCTGGGACTTCCACTGAGACCTTTAGAATGAAGAGAGAGTCAGCAGTCTGAGTAAACCAAGGCTGGGAGACGTCATCCAAAATCTGATCAGACTTGATTTAGGAAAACAAGTTAAATATCCCCCCCACCCTCCAACCCCCAACCCAACTTGGAAAGACATAGGTTTTCTAGGTCTGTCTTTCTACTTAGCATCTTAGGCAGTGGCTGCTTCCTTTCCTTTGGGTCTGGGTGCCTGTGCACTTTCTTTTGTGCTTTTTCATCCTGATTATTGGTTGCTTATGCCACGTGTC
Source organism: Nesogale talazaci (assembly GCA_004026705.1). Classification (NCBI taxonomy): domain Eukaryota; kingdom Metazoa; phylum Chordata; class Mammalia; order Afrosoricida; family Tenrecidae; genus Nesogale; species Nesogale talazaci. The sequence continues at coordinate 170,473 of PVJH01000661.1, forward strand.
AACATTCTAACACACCACAGATGGTTCTGCCAAAAAGCAAACAGCTGTAATTTCTAATCACTTCATCCCATGAAGGCAATGTTTACATGTTCTTATTTATTTAAAGTGTCCTCCTAGCTATTTTAATTAGTTCCCGCATGCCATCTCAGTTAGCTGGAATCTCGGCTAGCACCGCAGAATGGTTTATAACTACCTGTTAAGCAGTAGCCAAACCCCAGACAACTGTTTTGAATTTGTCATCTTTTTGGTCCAAGAGGCAACTGCTGCATGGAATGGAGGAAGCTGGGAGTGGGATAGAGGGAGGTGGGGAGAATTGGGGAAAATACGGAAGAGATAAAATAGTTGAAAACTCCATGGCCAAGGTGGTGTGTGTGTGTGTGTGTGTGTGTGTGTGTGTGTGTGTGTGTTCATAATTCTATTTGTTTGCCTCATTTCCTTCCATGATGGACTATGGTATCAGCCATGGGAAATCAACTGCCCACTGAGGAATTTAAATGAATATGCTCAGAAATTGGTTTGGCACGTGTTTAGAGCAAAGTTGTCTCGTAGTATTATGCATGCCTCATCCCTGTTTGGGAATGGGAGTGGTTTTCATTTCTAAATGAGGAGGTCAGAGCTTAAAGGGATTCGGTATATTTGTCCACTCAGTAACAATTCAGAACAGGCAAACTCCCCCAGGGGTTGCTGGGCATTCTTGATCTTCTGCTCTGCAGAATACTATGGCTGCCCTGTGATAAAGTGACCAGACATCCCGCTTTTGGCGGGATAGTCCCGATTCAAACAGTTTTTCCCGCATCCTGCAGTGTATTAAAAAAGGCTCTATTTTTGGAAAGAATGCACGACAAGCTAGGGAACAGCAGGAGAATGGGGAGGGAATATATCCCCTCTTTTCCCCCTCCTCTCGACCCACCCTCCACCCTCAATGGTGTCCCGCTTTACCAGTGTTAAAAATCTGGTCACTTTACAAGAAGCCTGTAGCTCAGGGGAGGGATACCAGTGGGATGACTGCTTCCTTTGGTGATTCATCCATGGTTTCAAAACCATTCATTGAACATGTACTGTGGTAAGTAAAAAGTTATCAGAATGTTTAAATAATCTAAAATAGAGTGCAATGTATAGTCCAGGGGTCCTCAAACTTTTTAAACAGGGGCCAGTTCACTGTCCCTCAGACTTGGAGGGCCAGACTACAGTTAAAAAACAACTATGAACAAATGCACTGCGGGCCGGGGTTGAGTCGGCTGCTAAGCAGGACAGGCAGTGGCAGCAAAAACACCCTGCTGGCCTGATAAATGTCCGCGGTGGGCTGCATGTGGCCTGAAGGCCATAGTGTGAGGGTCCCTGTTAGGCACTGCAAAGTGAGCCCTACTTGTTTCACCGCTTTGCAAGGCGGGTGTTTAGTGTGGAGCTGACTCCGGATCCTGGTAGCCCCACACGCGTGCGTCAGCGTGAAACTGCACTCCACGGGACCAGCAATGGCTGATTTTTTTCAGAAACATCTCCAGGCCTTTTCCCGGAGGCACCACTGGGTAAACACATGTGAGCCTCCAACCTTTTGGGAAGCAGTGGAGGGCTTTTCTCTCTGTCTTGTTAGAGGGCTTCTCTGCCTGTCAATTTCCCGTGTCTCCAGCCAGAACCTCGTGTCCCTTGGTTTCAGCAGCACATCTCATTGTGAGTTCCACGTCTCGTTCTGGAAGATCAGTTCACTTTCTTTACGGCTCCAGAATTGCTTCCACTGTTCTCCTTCCATCCTCAAGGCACCTTTTCTCTCCTCTCCCCGTGACCGCCTGCCAGATCTTGGACTGCTTCTCTCCTGGTCCACACACTGGAGCCTACTCTTTGCCCCTCCCAGGTCAACATGAAGAGCTGGGGTGGGCTCTTTGGGCGCGTTCCTGACCCCTGCAGCACTCCATCCTGCTCCTTGACTCCTGCTCATTCTTCAGGCCTTTGGCCGTGGCTGGCTTCAAGCACCTCCACTTCATTCACAGTGACAGTCATGGTTCTCACCAAGCTAACCTGACAGCCATCGCGTTGATGCCGATTCGTAGCCACCCTGCAGGCCAGGGCAGATCTGCTCCTGGGACTTTCTGAGCCCCTGACTCTTTTTGTACCAATCGTGATTCTCTCCCAGAGTCATCGCTGCTACTTTCAACCCTGTTCCTGGGAAGCCTGTGGCTTGTAGAACTGCTCTCTGGGAGAACCTGCACTGTGATGAGGGCGTTCTGTGTCACATTGGCTGGCCTGTACTGCCCAGCTGTTTGGCTCCATGTGGTTTTAGTGGCTGTCATAAAGTAGTTGCATGTGATAGATGACCATCCATGGTAGGCAGAGGCCTCAATCTTAAGACTGAAAAATGGACATTCTGCCTCCACAGTAAGAAAAGATATTTTGCCAGAAAAAAAAAAAATCTCTCTCCTTTCGCCATTCTCATCGCCTGACCTATAGATTGGGGAATGGGAGGCTTTAGGAGTTTCGTGATTCTTACCTGACCGTTGGATCTTACCTTTGTCAGGTTCCCCGTTCTTCCCACTCACCATTCCTTGAAGGAAACCTCTTTTCTTCTTTTCCTCTCTCTCACCTATTCATCCACACACCCACCCATCCTCTGCCAGCTCGTCCATCTCTCTCTGTGGGTCTTGCTGGCTTTATTTTTTTATTTTTTATTTTTTTAAGAATCCTGATTAAAGCAGACACCGAAAGGACCAAAAGAAACAAAGACTCTGCACATGTTCTAAGAGGGAGCTGATGAGACATGAAAAGACGGATCCACTGAAGGCATTCATGGCACTCAGGCATCTGGCAGGCACTCGTTTCTCCTTTACGTTTGTACATCCTGCTTGCCTCCCCTCTGAGGCTCACTCGTGGGGTTAATGGGCTGCATGTGGGGCTGCTAACCACAAGGTCCACAGTTCGAAACCACCAGCTGTCCCGAGGGAGACACACGGGGCCTTCTCCTCACATAGTTATAGTGCTAACCCCACAGGGGCAGTTCCACCCTGTCCTGTAGAATCTTTATGAGTCAGAGTTGACTCGATGGCGGTGAGTTTGCTTTGGTTTGGGTGGAGGGGGCGCCAGTTCTTTCCTGGTTCATCTCCATTCTAGACTTCCTGTACCATAACTGGGAAATCATCTCCGTGTTAAATTTGGGTTTGTTTTGTTTTGGTTTGGGGGGGGCATCATGGGCTGATTTTTTAAATGGCTTTTTTAATTGTAGAAGCAATCAATTGATTTTTGCAAAGACTCGATGTGGCAGCGAAGGCCATAAACGTGCCCTATCACGAGGAGGGTACACACCGATGCTCTTGTTGCTGTCTTCACAGTTCAGTGCCGTCGTCTCTGTGGCGTGGAGCCAATGTCCATGAACCCATGTCGCCACTGCCGGTTTGCAGCCATGCATGTGCGCCCTGTCCCCACGGTGTGCTCAGGCCCACTACCTGCTGTGAAGCCAAAGCCAGGCCTCAGAGGAGCTGAGTAAATCGCCACTCGAGGTTCGCATGGCACCGCCATTTGAAAATGGCATCTAGTTTACAAGGGAATTGAAAATAAACCCACGTGGCTGTTATCTAGGGCTGAAAAAGCTAGATTTGTCCATTGCTCTGCTTTTAATCTATTTGTAGTCTACATATTTACAAATGCAGTCTCTCCACCTGGTTTGGTTCGACATAGAATCCCCGCATGCAATTGCACAGGCTCATTCGCTTCTTAATAAGGTGATTTTTCTGGAGTTCCCTTTTCACACGGGCAAGTCAAGCCTACCGGAGGCCCCACCTGCTGCCCTGAGGGTGCCCCGTTACAGAGAGGAAGGGACTAAATGCCTTAACCAATCAATCCTAGCCACTTTTTTCTCTCACTCCAGTGACTGGAACTTCTCTCTCTCTCTCTCTCTCTCTCTCTCTCTCTCTCTCTCTCTCTCTCTCTGTATTTTCCTTCTGATGCTCAGATTTTTGTCAGCAATGGCTGCCATTGAATGGCTTCTGATGCACGGTGACCCCGGGCACAACCAGATAAAACGTCACTCCATCCTATGGCACCCTCCTGCCCAGTCGTGGAGTGGATCGTTCTGGTCCTGAGGGTTTTCATGGGTTCCCTTTCAGATGTAAATTGTCATCTGCATCTGGAAGCTTTGATGTATGATCCGGGTCGCACCGGGGGGTGGCCACACAGGAGGTGCGTGTGTGGGATGTTGAACTGGGATCTTATGAAATGGGAGTCACCCCTGCATCTACCACTGTCTCCTCCGAGTAATCCTTTGGTCTCAAGGGATGGCTCTACATCCAGGGAATTAAGAACCCTGGCAAAAGGTGGTCCCTTCAGTTTTATATAATTATGAAGGGGAATCCATCACATCGCTCAAGTTCCCCTGCAGCTCTTCCTATCACATACCCAACGGCTCCAAAACCCAATCTCTTGGTTCTGTCTCCATTCCCAAATGCGTCTCCTGCCCTCTTCCTTTCATTCAGCGGTCTTGAAAGAGAACCTGCACGCGCTGCCTGTAGCTCCACACCTCTGGTTCCTTCCTCCTTGCTGCTTTCTTCAGTCCTAACATCTGTTGCCCAACCCACCACGAGATCTCTTCACTGAAATTGTCCTTGCTGAATCATGCCTGGCCTCCTAATTACCCCAAACCAATAGACACTCCAGAGCCTTTCTCTCGGCTGCATTTTAAAGGACCGATCACTCTTTCCCTCGTAGACCTCTCCTCCCTTTCATTGGAGTCCTTGGGAGGTGCCAACAGGAGCTCAGCCCTTAACCAAAAAGTTGGAGGTCCAACCCCACTTGAGGGAGAAGTGCTGGGAATCGACTTTTGAAAAATCAGCTACTCTGACACACAGGGGCACCATAAGTTGGCATCAACACAGTGGCAGATGGTTTGCTTGCATGCGTCTCTCTCTTTGTGGGGAAAGAGAACTTCTCTGGGGACACCCAAACCACACAGCCTTGGATTGGCCTACTCTGTGGGTCTCCTTCTCCATCATTGCTCTCCAGGTATCTCCTTTGGGACCTATCTCTTTTCACTGTACCCCTCTTTCTGTGTGAACTCCTCTATTCCCATGTGGGCCTGGGATAAGCCTTCTCCTCCTGCCCTCTCTTAGTTAATGTATTACCATACTTTTAGTCTCTGCCCCCCCCCCCAATCATGTCACGTCCCTGCTCTGAACTTCAACCATTCACCAAAATCAATTCTAAATTAAAAATTAAATAGGACTCACCAACTCATTCCTTTTTGTGTGTAGTCTTGGTCACTACCTTGGTTTAGACTCTCATTGCTTGGACCAGGCGGATTCCTGACTGCCGCAACCCACTTTTAAACCCTAATCCACAGTACCAAGCAGGTTGTCTGAAGATATTATCTGAATGAGTATCTCCTGGATCTTGAATATTCTCAGAGATTCTCAAATTTGCACATGTCCTGACCTGCTTAAATATTTCCACCAAGTCCCTGCTGTCTACCAAAAAAGGTGAAATGATTTAGTTGGTGAGTCTAGTTTTATGTTGTCTTCTTAGATTCTCTCTGACTGTCTCTACTTATAAAGTCTCTGAGTGGTACAGTTAGTATGTTTGGCCCTAACTGAAAGGTTGGAGCTTTGAGTTCATCTAGAGGCACCTTGGAAGAAAGGCCTGGTGATCTACTTCCAAAAAATTATCCACTAGAACAGAGGTCTACTCTGACACACATAAGGTCACCATGAGCCAAGGTTGATTTGACAGCAGCTAGGTTTATGTTTGTTTGTTTTTAACCACCCCTACATTGGCCCACACACACCTATCACACATGGAATCTCATTATTCCCTAATAGCTCATACCTTCTTGTGCTCAGGTATTTGTAAAGGCTGTTTCCCAGATGAGAATGACCTTCCCTTTCTCTTTTTGGCAGTGTCTGGCAATGTCCTTTAAGACTCCACTCCCAGGGACAATTGCCCCTTCCCTTCACACTTCTACATGATGGGCGACACCGCTCTGATAGGGTTTGTTACAGGATACCACCAAAACGTACCTCCCCCTGGACACCCACCCTTGCTCGGGAGGGCCAGGCAGAGCAGGTCCTGTTGCTGATTCACTTCTGGGACCCGCACTACAGATTTGACCAATGTGACACAGAGGTGTTGCATCCGAATGACCTAAAACATGGTAAATAGAGCTTCCTCAGCCCCTCCCTATAAGTGCCGGCTCAGTTTGCTGGGGCTGTGAGACCCAGGAATGCACCGACCGAGGAATCCTTCCTGGTGATTCTTACCCACATAAAAGTTGAGAGCCCAGCTACAGGACCTAATAAATATTTGATGAGTGGAGACGTGCTGAAAAGTCCTGAGAGTGCTACTCTTAAAACTCTGCTCTCTTTCCTCCATTTCTCTGGGGTGTAATTTGACTGGGGCCAGACTCAGAGAATTTGGCTCCAGCACGGATCAAAGTGACTTAATTGGAAGCAGCTTTGCATGATTCTCTAATCAAGTCATGCAAACTACCTATTGTCCTGTCCCAAACCAAATAATGTTCAGGGTCATTCAAAGTCCTGGAGATGGTTGGCTTTGATAACAAATGCTTGCTCAAGTGAAAACTGGTATTGCTGGCATAGTGTGCATACTTTACTTACCCAAAGCCAAGTTCTTCAACTCCCATGTTTCACAAAGTGCCTTTTAATGAGTCACACTGTTTCCATTGCTATGCTTATGGTGAGTCCTCTATCAGTTAGTAGCCCATGTGGTCATGCTCATTGAATGTTGAGTGGTCCTTAGGGCTTTCAGAGCTTGAGGACAGGCTGATGGATACGTGTGAAAATAGGTATGTCTTTTTTTGGTCCCCAAGGCCCCAAAACAACTTTTCGATTTTTTTTCCAAGTACATTTTTGAGTTCTCTCCACATGGTCTTCAGATTGTAAAGTACAACACCAGGCATTCAGACGACTTCAAATATATATGTGTATATATATGTATGTATATATATGATCCAAAGACCATCAGCTTTGTCCTCCTGCCCTCAAAAATTATGTTATTTAGGAAAGCGCTAAACCTCTGAGAACGTACACATGGCAGAAGTACTGAACTCTATGGCCATCTGCAGTAGAGCATCGGCAGGGGCACAGGAGAGGCAGGAAAGAAAAGAAAGGTAGCAGGTGACATTGGTGGAGCTGAGACCTGTGAAGAATCCTGAAGAAGAGCAGAGGTGTCCTGTGGCAAATCAGTCACTTTCTTGATAACTGCAAGACACAAACTCTCAAGTGCTTGACCACTAGTCTGGAGGTGCTTGGAGGAAGGAGCCTGGCCTTTGGAGCATTCAGTGGGGGGCACTGTTCTACGATGCAACACATGGCGGTGTCAGTTGTTGGAATCAATAGATCTGAATGTTTTGTTTCCACGGTACATATGGCGTTTCATCTGGGCAGAACCTAGTGTTAGTTTATTTATCCTTTCATATTTTTCAGAATTTATTGAACGAGATAGATATGGACACCATGTACTCATTGCCAAAAGAAGGGGAAAGAGACGCATTAACAGTGTGACATATCCCATGTTGTCCTGTAGTAAATACCCTTTTAGATGTTTTTATTTTCCATGTGGATGTAGCCTGGTTTTATTAGGATGTACTGGTTTACCACTGCTGTCTCACAAATGATCACAAGCATAGGGCTTTCAGCAACACATATTTCATATCCTACAGTTAAGGAGATAAGAAGTTCCACACTCATTCTTTCAGAACAGTCTTTTCCTTTTCAGCTTCTGTTGGCCATGCATGTATTCCATGACTTGTGGCCCTTGTCTTCTACAAAATCAGTCATGTCTCATCTTTCTGAACATTCTGCCATTCTCCCATCTCACTCTGACCAGTCAGGAAAGATTCTCTTCTCTGTTTTTAAGCACTTGTCTTAGTTCTCTAGTGCTTCTATAAGAGAGATACGACAGGCAAATGACTTTAACAGAAATTGATTTTCTCCAAGGCATGAGGGAGAAGTCTAGAATAAGGATGCTGACTCTAAGGAGGTAATATCTCTCTCTCCTCTCTCTCTCTCTCTTTCTCTCTCTCCGTGTCTCCTGAATGTTCTTGTCTCTTTTGAGCTTCTGTTCCCAGAGCCCTTCTGTGGTTGACATCTCTCTTTCCTGTCTCTACTTACTCACTTGCTGCATCTCAAACAAGATTGTCTGGAGAGCGGCTCAGGGCATGGCCCACTCCACCATCAGGTATAGAGGTCAGAAATTACAGCACATAGTTCCATCCACAGCAGGACCCATGCAATTAAACTGGACCTACTCAGACCATTCAGGATAATCTCCCTCTATTAAATTGCTTGATTTAATTTAAAGTCTTTAATTAGCTCCTGAGTGGTACAAATGTTAAATGCTGGATTCATATTAAACACCGACTAACATTCAAAGAGGTCAAGTGACCCTATCCCAGCTTATAAAGATCTATTAGCTTGATCAACTCCTGGCAAGGTCCAAAGACACCATTAGATGCTCCATGAATGGAGCCTTAGGGTAAAAGGAGCACGAAGCAGAACTACAAAAGGTCTGCAGAGACCAGGAGCCCCGCCTCCCAGAAGCCGGCCCTCCCTCTCAGTCTACCAAACCCAAACCAACCCCACTGCAGTCAAATCGGTTCTGACTCAGCAAGCTGGTGGGACTGAGCAAAACTTCCCCGACAGGGTTTCTGAAGCTGTCACTGTCACAGAAACAGACTATCACGTCTTTCTCCTGCAGAGTGACCTATGGCTCAAAACACCTAGTAGGACTCCTGCATCTGCTGAAGCTGTCACTTTGGTGCTCCGTCCACAGCAGGCACCAAGTGAGACCACGAGACGAGCAATGGCTGCTTCCACCCCTTCTAAGACTCTCTCTCTCCAATCACCCTTGTTCAGTCACAAGTCGCTGCTTGACTTCCATGACCCTGGGGCTCGGAGCGCTGTGTTCTCTCCAGGAGGAGCTTGGCAGGTGCACACTTGACAGTCTGCCCCCTTCCATTCCAACTCAGGTACCCTGTGGGATGGAGGCCTTGCTCCAGACTGTCTCAAGGCTGGCAGCCAGCCTACGAATGGCTGTTTTTCAAAACAAACCCCATGTCCTGTGTCCCTCAGTCAAGACCTCAGCTCCCAGGAGTCAGTGTGCACATGAGCGATCACTCCGGCCACTGTCCTCAGGACAGGATCACTGCATGGTAGGCGTGGACAGACTCTAGACCAGCATTTCTCCTTCTCCCCCATCCTTCCACTCCAGCGTCAGTTCCAGGGAGTGGACCCTGATTCTTGGCAACCCAGTGTGCTTCAGAGTAGAACTGTGTTTCGAGGGTTTTTCAATGATCATGACCTTTCAGAAAGGCCCGGGGGCCACAGTGGGCTAAGTGTGGGCAGTTCATTGAAAGACCAGCAGTTTGAACTCACCGGCCACTTCCTCTGGAAAGAGATGAGACTGTCTGCTACGGGGAAGATTCACAAGCTCAGAAGCTCTGGGGGAGTGGAGGGATGTCTCTACTTTGTCCTGCAGGGTTGCTGTGTAGTGGGGTGATAGTGGTGGGGGAGTGTCTTTTTGGAAGTAGATTACCAAGCCTTTCTTCCATGGTACCCCGGTGAACCATTGCCGAGAGTCATAACTGGCATGACTGAGCTGAACTAGAGCATTGGGTGGCCGAAAAGAGGAGAGCTCAGTGTCCAGGACCAACATGGGTTACTGTGAGGTCACTCATTGCAGTTGCTTTAAAGTCCTAGTGGCTGATCTCGAACCAAACAAGCTTATGAATGCTCTGGAATGATACCATTTTCCCAGTCACCTCACTCTGCCTGCTACCTCCACATAGTGCACAGGGCCTTGTGAAAGAAGGGTTTGGAGAGCGGTGGGTGTTTCTAAAGTTTACACCCATTTGTCTCTCCAGCTGCACTTGCTCTGAAGGGGGTGGGGGAAGGTCTCATCCACGTGCAGAGAGAGTCTGCACACACACGAGAAAAAGAGCAAGAGCTTTCTTGGTCATGTTGAGCCCTGCCATGGCCACCCCCTTCCTAATGGAAACATGCTGTTGTCAAAGCTCCCTCCATAAAATTGGGGGCTGTCACCCACCGCAACTCTGGGATGCCAAGACCAAACATTCCGAGCCGAGCCACTGCCTGCTGATGGAGAACTTCATTCTGGGCTCAGGCGACTGGAGCAGGATTAAATTCTCAGTTTACCATAGGAAAGCAAGTGGCCAGCCAACAAGGGGGTGGGGGGGGGTCTTAGTGAATGCGCCCTGTTAGTCTGGGTAGACTAGCGAAACAAATCCACAGAAACTTATGTCTGTGTGTATATATCAGAGAGAGTTTTATATCAAGGGCAAGTGTACTTTATGAAAGCAGCCCAACCCAGTACTCTCCAAGCCCATAATTCCAACCTTAATCTTAACCCCTGCGCCTGACACTGATCTAAAAGTCCACCTCAATCTCATAAAACACATGCAATAAGGCCTGCAGGAGGAAAGCCAAATCAGCGAGCGTGTCAGCATCTCAGTGCTGACAGGGGTCTCTAGAGGCTGCTCTAGCATCCAGGGCTACATCAGGGTAGGTCCTTGTGGCTTCTCCTCAGGGATGTCTCACAGGAAGTGAGCCTTGTCAGCTGAAGCAGGGAACTGGCTAAGGCAGATGCACCCTGGTCCAACCATCAGAGAGCAAGAGACCCAAGAACCAAAAAGGTGAGGTTCACCAAGCCATTTATCTCTCAGCCCTTAAGCTAATCCCACATGTGGTTATGGGCCAGGTTGACACAATAAACCTTCACTATCTCATTCGGTGTTGGGATCTTGCCTCATGAAACAAGACCAGGCAGTTTTCTATGCGGTGTATGCTATTGTTTTTTTTTCTGCTTCTTGTCTGGAGCATTGACAGAACATTTTAATGGTGTGTTCCCCCCTCAGCTTCCTGTAACTTTGTAACGATTCTTGGAGTTCATTTATTTTTAGTCTACAATACACACCATCCTTCATGCAGTCAGCCAAAACATGTTTTCCGAGTACTTGCCCCTGGTGGGTAAAAGCTTTCATAGGATATTGGAGCGTATAGTGTATATATTGGAGTATTGGGGCTACAAATCATGTTAAATACAACCCAGGATGGCTTGATTATATTGTTTGTCTCCCAGGACAAGGTAGAACCATCCCCAAATTCCAACTCTCTGCCATTAAGTCTATTCTGGCTCACAGAAACCCAGTAGGACATTGAAGAACTGCCCCCTGAGGACTTCCGACACTGTACACCTCCCCAGAAACAGACAGCCTAAACCTTCTCCCTCAGAGCGGCTGGTGAGGTTTGAACCACTGACCTTGTGGATAGCAGTCCACAAGCGCGTCGTGTCCCAGGGTTTCTTGGAAATACTGTAGGAAAAATCAAAAGGGGAAAGCAGTGTTGAGGTGAGGGACACAGCTCTAGTCATTGTCATTAGCTACCTGAGAGCCCCAACTCATGGGGAGTCCATGCACAAATGGAACTGTGACTGTCTTGTGTTGTGCCGTCCACAGGATTGGTTGTGGATTGCATTCGTTGTGACCTGTACAGTTTTCAGAAGTAGATCGATCGGGCTTTTTTCCTAGTCTGTCTTGGTCTGGAGGCTCTGCTGAAAACTGCGCAGCATCATAGTAATATGCAAATCCCCACTGACCATGAGCTGTGTGAGTGGAGGTGGTAGATACATAATTGTTTGTCAATTTGAGGATTAAGAGTATAGGGGTGAAGTCTTGTCTGTCAATCGGATCAGAACCAATGAGGCTTCTGTTTAGGCATGGTCTTCTGAAAATTCTGGGAAATCTGGTACTTCCTTCTGGGAGGCAGGAGACACTCTCTCTGCTCACTTCCTGGGAGACATTGTAGCAGACAAGACACATGCAACTACCCTGCTGCCCTGAGCCGGACAAGCAGACCTCTGAAGCCAGAGAAGCCACAGAGTGACTCCTGCCAGTCTTGAGACGCTTACAATACCACTGGATCCAAAGACATCTACTCACTGGTTTGTGATTGTTCTGCATTTGACCTCATTGCCTGTGTTTTGTGAGTCTGGAGAGGACTTTGTATGTTGCTGTTGGACATATGGGCTAATATCAGACTTATGACCTTGGACTGAACTGGGTTAGGATGTTTTCTTAATGTACAATTGCTCTTGTATATAAAACTCTTATCACATATGCGTGCTTATGAATTTTTTTCTCTAGTCTACCCAGACAAACACAGTGGAGAATCGATCTCCAGTTTCTTGAATGGAAGGCCAGACGTCTTCCCTACTGCTCCAGTCACACAGGTGCTGTTGAATCTATTTCAATTGGAGTATACCCTAAGGGTCGGTGCACAACTGTGCTCAGAAAAGTCTTTATGGCTGTGTCCTTTCAGAAGCAGATTACCAGACCTTTCTTTCAAGACAATGCTGAAAAGGATAGCGTTTGATCTGCAGCCAAACATTCTAGTAGCAGGTCATGATTGAGCTGCGAACTAAGTATCGTCAGTCATGCTGTGACTTAAGGGAAGAACATTCTGGGTAGAGGGGAACAGTGGGACAGAGACAAGACAGGAGGGGCCAGTGAATCAGGAATGCTTGAGGCAAAATCAAATCAGTGTGGGGTAAGGGGAACTGTTCTGAGTAGCAGAGGCCTAGTACTCCATGGAGAGGAGCCCTGGGGATGGACTGAAGGTGTACTGCGGTGCTAATGCAAGACCAGCAATGTGAAACCATCAGCTTCTCTTCGGGAGAAAGAGGGGGAAGCTTTTAACTCCCAGAAAGAGTTTTTGGTTTCAGAAACCCAGGAACAGTTCAACCACATTCCCTAGGGTCATTATTAATCAGAATTAAATCGATGGCTGTGAGTTTGGGATTTGTAAGCCATGGAGTGTTTGTTTCTAATTGGATTTAATTGTTTGATTTTATAGATAACACTTGCTGCTGTATGAAGATGTAGTTGGGTATGTGCTTAGGGGGTCTGAATGGGTGTGAATTACTTGGACATACTCAAAACTGAAGATGCTGTCAGCAACCTGTGGACGGGAGAAAGAGAAGCTACTTGGACATGTCTGCAGCTGACCCTGAGGGAGAGAAGAAGTGAGGGACTCACACTTGTTCGTACTGCATCATGGACACTGTGGGTAGGGAGGTCCACGGAGAGCCCGGCTCATGGATGCTTGGATGCCAGCCAGGAAGTCCTCACCACCTTGTTCACCGAATCCTCTTAGAACTCAATGAGCTTGTTGCAAAATTCCATTTGCAAGGTTTAACCAGCCAGTTGATCTGACTCAGAGCAACGCGCTATGTATCGAAACAGACCTGTAAGGTGTTCAATAACTGAAACAGATGGCCAGGTCTTCCTGCCGAGTCATCTCTGGGAGGGCTCGACCTTCTGACACCTTTTGGCTAGCAGTGGATCCCATAACTATCTAGAACTCCCAAAGATGCTCTTTTTAACCTGCCGCCACTGGCCTCGGGTGATTTTACGTTTATCTCCTCTCCATCTCCCTCAGCTAAAAGGAACTAAACAGATGTGGGATTTGTTGTTGTTTTTGTTGTTGTTTTGTATGGGTTCTTTTGGAGGGGGTGGGAGAGGAGTTGGGGGCAAAGCTCTTCCCCAGGCCTTTTTTAATAGGTCTGTTGGTCAGCTTATAGCTCAAGTGGTAAGATTTCAGGAATTCCAGGATGGGTCCTCATTTAAAAGACCAAATTCCTCCAAAGGTTGCATCCATCCACCCCTGCCTGCTGGAGTTGGTTTGAAATGGCCCTGGGGGATTCAGTTTAAGGAAGAGACAAATTTTGAGGTAACCCTCTCAGCTCTATTTTAATTGGCGCTTCATTTGTATTTTAATGTAAATGAGTTTCAGATCCTTCTTGAGAGAAGCTTTTGCTTGGGAACCGTGGATGGCTGGGCGGGGGTGGGGGTGAGGCTTGGGAGCGCAGAATGGGGAAGGGGAAAGAGGAAGGAGGGCAATGAACTTGGCTCCTTCCCTTGGGGCTTGGTCTGAGTCAGGAAGCAAGCACCACCACCCACCTTTCTGAGAACCCTGCTGAGCATACCCAGGGAATGGGGGAGAGGACGGCTTTACAACTTTGCCCGGCCTGTGCTCAATCCTTGTCTTAAAAATAAAAAAGACTGAGCTATTTCTGAGGAAGACTGAGCCATGAGTGGGACTTCTTAACAGGGGTCTTTTCCCAGTTTCCCATGCACTGTGAACCTCCTACAGGCAAAGGCGCCGAGGGCCCTCTCTGTGCAGAAAGAAAATACAGCAGAAGCAGGACTGGGTGGAGCTTGGGGGACCCCTGGGAGTAGCAGCATTGTGTTAATTGAGTTTTATAGCTGTTCTGGGCCAGGAGGAATCCACTAATTGCATTATATGCCTTAATATCTGAGCTACTGCCACAGCACATGCTCCACATCCAAGAGACTCCATGCATTTTCTTGCTAAGCATATGAAATATGAAAGGCTCATAGAAGCATCTGAAGAGAGGGACAAAAGAAGAGAGGTAGAGAAAGAGGAAAGGAAGAAAACCCATCTTGGCAAAAAGAACAAAAATGAATGTCTCCAGGACTGAAGGAGCAAGTTATTTTTAGCTGATGTTGCTTTATCTAAAGGATGATGGTGGTGCCTCTTGGAATGCATTGTGCTACATGCTACACACGGCTAACTCCTTGGGCCTGGACGGTAAAAAAAAATAAACCCCAAAAAACTCTCCATTTTTACTTTTTATTGCATAATAAAATAAAATGAGCACTCTCCCAGTGCGTCTCTGGGAAACATTCCTCAATCCATAGGGCTTTTTTTCTTTTCTTCTCCCTTTTCTTTTTTAACCCATGAGCTCCCCAGTGATCCCTCATCAGGTTTCCCAAATGACCATCTTCTGCAATGGTTTCTAATGAAAAGGTGGTTGAGACTAAGGACTTTTTATGACATTGCCTGGGAAGAGGATTAAGCCCCTGGGTGTCACAGAGATCTGGGGTTATGATAAGAGATTTCTCCAATGATTAGCAGACCTCACCGAGCTGGTCTTAAACTGGAATGAGTCCAGATGGTGCCAGTGGGAATTAAGGGGCTGCATGCTCCTGGAGCAAACACAATACTTGTCTCTTGGATGCTTTTAATCTCCGAGGCCACTGGGGGAAATGAGGTTTTCTGATGCCTCAGCACAAAGTCTCCTGGGATTATCAGACCAAATGCCCTTGATCCTAAGTGACTGTTTTTCAGATACTGGAAGATTCCCTGGACCATTAAAGGATTATAAAGGTTAGCTTGAGAAGTCTACTTTATGGGAATTAATGGGAGCATTAAAGATTTTTACACGTATCCATGAAGCTGTGACTTCAGAGGTGTTCGATCCTCTTGGTCACATCGTGTTTTTGGATGGACAGACTGATTTATTTCTCCTGGAAGTATGACCTGGATACAGATGTGGTTCCTTTGTGCCTCCCATTTACGTTGCCTATAGAATCGCTTATATATACATCATGGGTTATTTCAGGAACTGCATGCGGGGAGCGTACAATACTTCCTTCTTTTTATTTCAGGTAGCATCAAATTTCTTAGTGTATGTGTTATTTTTAATACTAGGAAAATCTACAAATCCACTGTACTCACAGTCTTGCCCCATTTGAATCCTTATCAAAAGGATGAGCTCAAAACTCATGGTCATCAAGTTTTTTTTCTGACTCCTAACAGCCTTATGGAGCAGGGTGGAACTCCCCCACGTGGGTTCCCAAGATTGTAATTCTTTGCGGGAGTAGAAAACCCCATCTTTCTCCACGAAGACAACTGGTAGTTTTGAACTGATGACTGTTTGGATCACCATCCACTGCAAAAACAATATGCCACCAGGGCTCCTCAAAGTGACGCCAGCAATGACAGATTTCCATCTTCAGTTTTAAGCTGGGATCTCTACGGTCAAGTTCACACATGGTGTGATTAGCACATCCTTCAAACACATTCATGTATACCCTAATGCAGATGAGGATTCTGAGAGAGTTTGACACGAGAACTCAGGGTGCTAAGACACCGTGGGTGACAATGAGAATGATTCTCTGAGGGTAGAAATGAAGCCATTCTGACTTTCTCTCCACACATGCCTGCAGTGGGCCTGCCCTCCTTCACGAGATCATCATGTACGTTCTTCCAAGGGTATGAGATTGAAAGCTTTAATGGTCCCTGTGTTCATCTGGGTAGATGAGAGAAACAAATCCATAAGACACATATGTGTATAAAAGAGAATTTTATAGAAGGGATAATTGTATATTAACAAAGCATCCCAGCCCAGTCCCATCCAAGCCCATAAGTTTGATACCAATCTATGAAGTCCTCTTCAGATTCACGAAGCATATGCAACGACACTGAAGGCAGGACAATTGTGGGCCAGTGGGTAGAAAGTCTTTGATCCAGTGGTGTTGTAAGAATCTCTGCAGGCAGGGGGCACCACAGGGTTTCTTCAGTTCCCAGGGCTGCATCTGGGTAGGTCCATGTGACTTCTCTTCAAGGATGCCTTGCAAGAGTTAGCCTTGCATCTTATCAGTAGAGCATCTCCAAGGGAATGAAGTAGTGAGAGCGGTGTCTCCTGCCTCCAAGGAGGAAAAAACAGATTTCCCAGAATTCTTAGGAGACCAGGTACACATTGGCTATGATCTGATTGACAGACTAGACTCCACTCCTTCACTCTTAACCTTCTCAAGTTCCAAATTGACACCAGATTGTGTAACTACCACACTCCTTTTTTTTTTTTTTCCAAATTGAAAGAGAGTAGTGTCTGGGAATTCAAGAAAATCTTCCATTTCTGGAGGCTCCCATGTAGAGAATGTTTGCAGCTTAAAAAAAAAAAAGAAGAAAGGAAACTATTTTACTAGTGGCAGGTCAAATTTACTTCTATTAGGAGGTTGTTCAACCTTGTGTCTATGGGAAGGTGCACCATAAAACTCCAAAATTTGCTGGGCAGAGCAGAGTTTTCATTGTATACAGCTTCTCACTAGGAGAGCATCAAGAAACTCTGAGTTAGTACATCCAGCGGCATCACCTGGGAAGGTTCTCACTGGTAAAAATAGTTTCATTCAAACCTCGTTTTTTCTTTTTTTTGTGATGGCCAATTTAAGAGAACAACATGTGGCTGTTTCCTGCTCTGGAAAAATGCCTCAGAAACTGTTGTGATGTTGAACCCAGCTTACAAGGACAGCATAGTGGGTAAAAATTCAAGTGTATGAGTGGTTTTCTCATTTCCAAAAAGGGTGAAATGTCGATTGATGACAAACCTCTTCCTGGACATCCATCAACTTCCCCAATGGACAAAAAATATCAACTCAAAGAGCATTTGGAGTTCCGTCCACCAGTCTGCTAATCAAGCTTTCCATTTAGAGGTTTTGAAAAGATTGTGTAACAGTGTGTGACAAAAAAAAGTGTGTGTGGGGGGGGGCTGGTTTGTGGCATCTGGAGAGCTGGTTTACCCACCATGACAATATACCTACTTACACAGCCATCTCAGTGTGCCAGTATTTGTCAAAAACACCATGCCTCTCTTACCCCACACACCTTACTCAACTGACCTCCCTACGTGCAACTTCTCTGTTTCTGTGAATGAAGATGGACATGAAAAGACAGCAGTTTGAAGACATTGAAGAGGTAAAGAAAAAAGGGAGGGAGGTGCTGTCAGTCATCCAAACAGATGAATTTGAAAAATGTTTCCAAGAATGGAATCACAGCTATGACAAATGTAGTATCATATTTTTCGGACTATAAGACACACCTGACCATATGTTGTACCCAGTTTTTAGAGCAGGAAAACAAGAAAAAAATATTTGGAACCAAATAGTACCAGTATATGAAAATATTTATTAAAATAAAGCAAAAATGCGGTAATATTTAACAGCATAAACTCAACAGCGGTGTTAAGAACTATCATCACTGTCATTAATAAATGAGGAAAGACTTAGAGGTGTGAGTTGTGCCCCTCATGTGACCTGACTGACATTGAGACTCCAGGAGATGAGACTTCCTCACAACACACAGCAATCCACAGCATGCAAACAGCAGTGAACAGCATAAGATCAAAAACAAATGTTCTGGGGTACCCCACCTTCGGATCATAAGATGCACCCTCATTTTTTTTCTCCACTTTTTGGGGGGAATGTGCATCTTATGATCTGACAAATGCAATAAGGGTAAAGGAGAATAATTTGAAAGTGATAAGGTTGTTTTGTCAAAAAATATTTCAATACATAGTTGTGGGGAAAACTTTTTCTGGTTCAGACAGGTACCCCCTCATATAACGCCTCTGTGGGGCAGACTTTCTTGCCCGACTTATAGGTTTGCCTTGCAGACGGAATCATGCAATGTCATATCGAATCAGAGTGTGCACAGAGAAGCAACTAGCATCCCTTTGACAACAGTCAAGATTCTTCCAATGTTGACCAGAGTTGAAACTGGAGTTAAGTCAAATGCATTCAGGCTAACATGAATAAACAGACATTTGATGAGTTTTGGTAGCACCGTGTATTAGCCATTGAATTATTAACTGCCAGATCGATCAGCCATTCACAGTCACCAGCAGCTCTGAAGGAGAAATGTGAGGCTGTCTGGTCCTGTTAAGATTTCTAGCCTCGGATCCCTCTACACGTTCACTATAAGTCTAGATTACTTCGAGGGCACTGGGTTTGTCTTGTGTTTAGTGCACCTTATGCCTTCTACCATTTTTTTTTTTGCCACATGCTACTGTGTCAGAGGAATATAAGACGTTAACACAAATATCAAGCAAATATTAGTAACTACTTGCCAGCCTTTGGTGGGAGGCCAGAAGCGTAGTTATTTTCCTGTGGTGGTCATGTGGTTATGTCAATTTCATGATTGAGATGTAGGGTTGGAGTCCAACCTGTTGATCTGAAGATAGCCATTGAGTAATCAATGAGGCCTCTGCGTGGGCATGGCTTTCTCCTGAGACATCTGGGAAATCTCATGGTATTTCCCTCATAGAGATGAGAGGCCATTTCCCCAGTAGTTGGGAGTCAGTCTCCGAGATGACAAACTACGGACAAGACGGCAGCATCTGAGGAGCTGAAGGAGCCAGAGTAGAAGCCACTTGGCCTTATCCTGATGGAATCAGACCTCTGAAGCTGGAGAAGCCACGTAGAGACCCCTGCCAGTGCTGAGTTGCTTCTACCACCACTGGATGCTGTTGATGGACCCTGAGCCCTGAAAGTGAGAGCCATGGGGAGACCCCCACAATGCCGGGATTCTGCACCCACTGGCCTGTGACCTCATGATTCGAAGGAGATTTTATAGACTAGTATCAGGCATGTGGGCTAATATCAAACTTATGACTTTGAACTGGACTGGGTTGGGATGCTTTCTCAATGTCCCATTCCTTTTGTACATAAACCTTACCCTTATATCCAATCAATAACTAGCATACATTTTTCTCAGACGTTAGTTTGAAAATCAGATGGCATTCCACCCATGGCTCCAAACCTGATCCTTGTTGTCACTTCAAATGGAATAGTTGTATTTACTCTTACCTAGATGAATCAAACTCCAGCTCTGTCTGCTTCCTTCCCCAAATGCTGGCAGGCTCATCATTTTCTTTTCTTTTTTTTTTTTTTTTGCCACATGCTACTGCGTCAGAGGAATATAAGACACTAACACAATTATATCTCCTCCAAAATATCAAACAAATATTAGTAACTATCTGCCAGCCTTTGGTGGGAGGCCAGAAGCTTAGTTATTTTCCCTAAAGGCACCAGCTATACAGAGGTTTTGTCTCTTCTACAAAAGATAGGGCTGACTTCCCAGTGTTAGGACAATGGGCCACTTCCACTGAAAGCTTTGGCAAAATCAAGTCTCCAGTCCAAGGGCAATCAAAGTTAGGCCACAATGAATATGGGGTCTGCCCTCATCACATGGGGACCCCAGTACCTCCCTTTCCTATTTTATGTATGCCCCTAGATCATCCCTCTCTTTATTGTATCACCTGTAGGTTAACCTTTTCCTGCGATGTATGTCCTTACCTGTAATTAGGGGTCTTGGAAGTCCCCAAAAGAGATATAAGGCTTGTTCAGAATAAAGGGGCTCTCTCTCAGCCACCTCTCCTTCCCTCAACTCCTCTCCCTCTTCTCCCTGTTCCCTCTCCCCATGTCCTCTCCTCTTCTTGTCCACTCTCTCTCCATGTGGACCATGGAGCAGGGCTAAGGTAAGCATGCTACCATGAAATGTGTCTGACTCCATTATTTCTATATCTCATATTTTCCATGACTTTACTATAAGCTTTATTCATTATCGCTGTACAGTTGCACCTACCAGACCCGTGATGATGTGTTAGAGGCCGATTCTCTGACACTACCACTTACCTAACTGGCTTAGGGTCACCAGGGGCAGAACTCATGAAGGCACCTAACAACTACTACAACATATGGATACAAATCACCAGTTACAAGATATATTTCAACTGAACAACAAATAAGCATTCTGACAAATAATTTTAAATAACCATATCTGGAGCTTATTTATGTTCATCTTGTCTAACCCTAACCAGGTTTGGGAGTTCCGAGGGGCACAAACCATTAACTGTCTGACAGCTAACTGGAAGACTGGTATTTCAAACCTATCCCAAGACATTTGGGAAGAAAGGATTGGGAACTTGCTTCTGAAAGTTCACAGACATTAAAATCCCTGTGGAATATCGTTCTACTCTGCCTGCATGCGGTCTCCCTGAGTCAGAAGAGCGTCCATGACGATCGGTTTAAGCCTATTTTTTACAAAAATAAAAATCTATTCACTATTTCATCTACCTTTGTTCTCATTTGAAACATACACTTCATGCTGTAGACTTGATGCTTCTGTAGGGTGATGCTTGCTTCAATGGAAGCACATTGGTTTAAAAAATATCCGGTAGCAAAATGAAGTAAACTTCATCTCAATGTCTTCTTAAACTTTTAAAACAGCACTGTCCAATAGAATTGCTATCAGTTGGCATCGTTGGTGTGGGCTTGGTTTGGGGTTTAGTCTAAAGAAAAATAATGCAACCCATATATATAATTTAAAATGGTGTAGTAGCTACCTTAGAAATATGAGGGGCCTTTGAAAAGCTCATGGAAATTTTTCATTTCCATTCCATTCTCCACAATGGAATGAAGATTGTTGAAGCCCCTTCATATGAAAATAATAGAATGAACTTTCATGCATGTTTAATTTTCCTGATATATCCAACACATGATCATTTCAACAGGTAATCAATATACAAATTAAGATGGTTTACATTTTTTAATATTACACCTTCTTTCATCAAATAGAACTTCACTCCTAAGACTCCAAAGTAAACTGAAACCCATTGAGTCCGTCTCTCTTCATAGTGTAGCATTGCCATCCACACTAGGATTTTATTTAATCTTTTATCAAGATTTCCATTGCATCATTGAAGCACAGGACTCAAAAATGTAGACAGCCTCAAAGACCTTCACACTTTTCTATATTCACATATGTGTGTGTTTCTATGCATATGTGTGTATGTATATGTATACACTATTCAGAGATTTCACTTTAATATGTCTTTTCAAATCTAGAGAAGATGTGAAAAGTCTGAAGTATCAAAGTTTACACTAGAAGCAAGGCCATCTGCATTATCAATTCTGAAACACCGGTTTCTGAAAAAGCAAAGTTTCATTTTTTCTAAGTGAGATGAAATGAGAATGTATAAGGTTTGAATTTGCCACTGTCGTAATTCTGTAGGGAATTAAGGATTTATAGTCCACTTACGAAATCTAGCTAGGTTTGGGAGGACTGATTGGCTTGATAGACTATCATGGGTTGTGTGGAACTGGTTGAGTTGAGGTTCACCTTATACTCTCTGTAGACAAAGGACATTTGGCTTCACTGATATTTTTTTGAGTTGGGCTTATTGAGGTATGAATAAGACTGACTTCATCTTTTCTAGTGTACACTTCATAGAATATTGTTCTGTTCTATTTTTGGTGGAAGTGTACCCTGAAAACTAGGCTTCCATTGGACAATTTCTATACAAATTGCTTGGTGACAGGAGTCACATTTTGTACAGGATGTCATTCTTCTCTGCTATTGTATTCTGGTGAATCTCTGTACTGACTCTGTTTTCACTGCCTCCCTTGGATCTCCTCACCTACGCGGCAGAGTCTTGTGGGGCTTTTAGTCTCATAAGGGGTCCTGATGGCACTGGTCTTAAACATTGGTTTGCTAGCCACAAGGTGGCTCAAATCAAGTGTGTGTGTGTGTGTGTGGGTGTGTGTGTGTGTGTGTGTGTGTGTGTGTGTGTGAAATGAGGCCATCTGCTCCCGAAAAGATTTATAGCTGCAGAAACACTACAGACCAGTTCTATCTGTCCTCTAGGGTCAATAACGAGTCAAAATTGACTAGATATCAGTGGGTCTGGGGTTTAGGTTTTAGTCTCATATAGATATGTGTGTGTGTGTTTTATGGAGTACCTTTCATTGATTTTAAAAAAGCCCTTAATTTTGTGTGTCAATCCGTTATTTCACTAAAAGGTGACCAGTTTTGGTTCAAGGTTTAAAGGGTATTTCAGGGCAATTGTCTCAGCAAGTCCTCTAATCTCTGTTGGCACAATAAGCTTGTACTTTTACAGAATTTGTGTTCCCTTCTACATTTTTCCCCCCTTTCCGAGCAAGATCCATCCACTGTGACCCTCATGAGAATGGCTCCAACTCTTATTTGAATGGTCAGTTTTTGGTCTGGTGTCCAGGCACCTCAGGCAGCTAGGTAGATGCAGTTTAATGAAAGAAACTCTTGTCTTCCTTGTGGAGAGTTACAAACCCTGCTGCTTCTAGGCAAAGTAATCCTTTCAAGATACACGGTGACATCATGACACCACTTGTTTTCTAAAGAATGGGACCGCCTTCTCCCAGGATCTCTGCATCACTCTATACCACTGATTATTTGCACAGCTTAGACAAATTGATAGTTCATTGACCTCCTGATTTCAGGGCCAGTCTTTAGACATGATAATTTGTCACAGCTTCTGAAATCCAGGCTTCCAGGGGTAGCGACTTCCCCAGTAATTCTCAGTCATGTCACATTTAATGAGAACACTTCCAGTGATCATCTTGATGCATATCTTTTCTCCTGGGAATCTCCAAATGCGTTCCAGATTGGCTCAGGTTAGTTTTCAAAGCCTCCTTGTGAAAAAAGAACTGGGGGATTCGTTCCTAATGAAGGTAGGGGAAGCCGGGCTCCCAGGACCACACCGCCTGCGTCTAGTGGCGCATCTGTGCTGTAACATGTCCATTCCAATTCGCTCGCACGCACCTCCTGGGCAAGGGGCCAACATGCTGTCATCGCCGCCGGCTCCGACCTGCCTTGGAATGGAGACGTTGCTCCACACGGGATGGGAAGCGTGTGTATACGTCCTATTATCAGGAATGCTCCAGGCGGTACTTCCTCGTTCTGAGTTCTCTCTTTCTCTCACCTTGCTTTCACTTTTTTCCCCCAATGACCCTTAACATCTTTGTTGTTGCTATGGACCTGTGCGTGGGTTCTGACGCACGGCTGCCCCACGGCCAGGTCCGCCTTCATATCACTGTGATTCTTGATGCCATGGTGGCTACCACTGCTCTCTCCCTGGGGGTTGCCCCCTTTCCCTGTTCCTCTACGGCCCTTCCTGATGACGAGTCGAAAAGAAACCAGGTGGGATTTTAAAACATTTGTGGAGTAAGGGACCTCTAGGATCCTGGGATCCTTGTACCATCATTTAGAAGCACACTTGCTGGTCACCAGGCCTTGTCTTGGCCGGGAAGCACCCCTGAAACCGGCTCTCTGTGGGTGATCCTGCGGACATTGCAACAAAACAGCAACGCACAAGCGCGCCATCACCGTGATGCCCTGGACTCTGAGGTTTTACATCTGCCCGTTCCTGTCCACGCATGTCAGAATGTAGCACCCACGAGGGTCCCAACTTCATTTTGTCCTGTAGGTGTTCGTTTCCTTAGGCACTTAAAAGGAAGGAAGTTACACCCAAGAGCGCACCCTCCTTCAAACCGTGAGGTGGACTTAGGGGAGTGTAGATTAAAGTCACAGGGCTATAGTTTATTCGCTGTTAGATCTTTATAAAAGTCATTTTACTGGTGGCTCATACAGCTCGAAGCACAATATATACATTCACCATATATGCATACATACTTTATGTTAGTAGGTACATCTTGTAGTGTGTGTGTGTGTGGGGGGGGCTCCTACAGCTGTTAGATCTTGAGCAAGTTGCTTCACCCCTCTAGTTTAGATTCCTCTGGATGAAATGGAGTGCAGATTGACTAGAGATGACACAATGGAAAGAGTGCAGAAAGAGATAGAGATCGATAATAGGTAGCATTGACAGATAGATAGATAGAGACTATTTCAAAAACATGTGACTTTCCAGTGGTGGCTCCTTGCTGGAGAGATTGTAGGAATAGTGAGCCTTCCCTTCACCCAAACCAAAATCAAGCTCACTGCCCCCAGGCCGATTCCGACTCAGAGGAACCCTGCACAACAGAGGTGAGCGAAAGGTCTCCTCTGTCTTCCTCAGAGGCATTAGTGGCTCTGAACCACTCACCTTGTTGTCGGCGGTACCAAGTGTCTCCCACGACACCACCTGGGCACCAAACCCAAAACCAGCCCACTGCCCCGGCGTTGAGTTGACCTCACAGGGACCCTCTCGGACAGGGTAGACCTGCCCCAGTACGTTCCTGAGACTCTCACTCTTCTCAGGAGGAGGAAGGCCTGCCTTTCTCTCTTCACCCTCAGAAGTAGTCCGCTTCTTCACTTCTGTGGTGGCAGTAGGGGGTGGAAAAGTCGGCAGTAGGGAGTGGAAAAGAGGGTCCCTCTGGGGAGACTGCGATGGAGGGCAGATGGGGAAGGGGCTGGTCTCCGTGATGTTTCCCTCCTGCCCTAATTTTTAGTGATGCCAACACTGAGATTGTTGGACTTAGTTGGAGATCGCGAAGAACCATAGGGTCCGCAAAGTCAAGGTTGAAGATTCCACCCCAGAGGAACAGGGAGGGGATGAGTGCAGCCTGGCCCATCCACTCTGGGCTCTTCCGCAGCCCTCAATGCCCCAGCCCACCTGCTCTCTTACGCATCCCTCTGTGTTGCGGAATCCTCAAATGCAGAGTCCCGAGGTTACCAGACTCTTGATGTCAGTGGCGGGGACCATGTTGCCGTTCGCGGTGTTGGTGCCCTTCAAGCTGTTCTGACTGACAGAGACCCAGGCAGAGCAAACCCCTGCCTGGTCCTGCACCATCCTCACAATGAATGCTCCTGAGTCCATTGTTGTCGCCAGGGTGCCAGGCCACCTCGTTGAAGATCCTTCTCTTTTAGCTAAGCCTCCACTTTACCAACCATGGTCATATTCTGCTCCAGCGACAGGTTCAAAGGACCAGGTGTGACATCTCACCATCCTTGCTTCTAAAGAGTATCTGGCTGGACTTCTCTCAACACAGATGTATGTGCTCTTCTGGTGGTCTGTGGTACTGCCAAATTCTGCATCAACACCATCATTCGAATGGACTGATTCTTCTCTTATCTTCCATATGGATTGTCCAGCTTCCACATGCATGTGAGGCAAATCCTATTGAAAATTGTATGGCTGGGATCAGTTGTACACTTGTTTTCAAAATTTGTCCTTTGATGTTTAAAAGAAGTCTTGTGGGGTCAGATTTGCCCAATGGAATGTATCATTTTATTTCTTATTTTTTTTGCTTCCATGGGCTTTGTTGGTGGATGCAAACAAAAAAGAAATCCTTGGTTGGAAACAACCCAAATTCCCATCACCTGAAGAATGGATTAAAATACTGTGGAACATACATACAATGGAATACTAGGCATCACTAAAAAGCAATGATGAATGCAAGAAACACATCGCTGCATGGGGAGAACTGGAGGAAATCATGCTAAGCGAAGTAAGCCAAGCAAGTACAACATGAGTCCACTGATGTAAACTTTTTTAAAAAATGCAAAAGGGGCATAGGGACAAAGCTACCAACATTCCTAGCGTGAGGTCCAGGTAGCATGGCATGGACTAACCCAAATCCAGGAATACATATGGTAGCCAACTAAGAAGGCAGGGAAAAAGAAGATGGGTAGCAGGGGAACAGGGCACTAAACCACCCAAGAGGAGGGTATTGTTTATGTCTCCACAGTGAAAGAGGAATCAGACTTCAACCTGGTGCTCCAAGATGTGAATGCAACATACCAGCAGAAAATAGGGAGCCAGTAGCGAGGTCTGAGGGACCAGCCCCAATCTCAACTATGTGGACAGCTGTCCCTCCCCCTAGAAGAATTTACTTTAGAGGACAGCACTCACACTACAGCTCAGGGAGAGGGATGTCTGATAAGAGCACATGGGAGCAAATCAAGGAGGAGGAAGAGAAAGTGGAGCACATCCTGGCTCACCAAGCCTTGAGGATGATATCTCTGCTCAGAACAGACAATGCACAGAGAGGACCATATGGCTGCCCAATCTGACGCCACCATACCGAGACAAAACACTAAGCAAGTGCAATGGAACAGCAAGGGGAGTAGACCAAGAAAGTCCTGAGGGAGTACCAAAAATAGACTTTGGGACCAGACTCATCAGACTCAACTGGAAAACACTCCTAAAGACCAACAAACAGTCCTTGGACTATTCATAGGCTTTTCTTTCTTTCTTGTTTTTGTTGCTTTGTTTTCTTTTGTTGCTTTGTTTGGCTCTGTCTTGTTTTTGTGCATTTTAGTACCTCTGCAGGTCTATCTAGATAAGATAGACTAGATAAACAACCTGGAGGAGAAAACAATGGGACCAGTGGATCTAGGGGACATGAGAGTGGGAGAGGTGGGGGAAAGGAAGTGATGTTAGCAAACATCACTTGGGGAAGTGACAAGGGAACAACTAGTAATCCAGAATGAGTGGTGAGGAGGAATTGATCTAAGGCAATGTAACTGAGAGGAATTACTGACACCCAAATGGAAGGCTGAGCATGATAGTGAGACAAGAGGAAAATAAAAGGAAATAGAAGAAAAAAGGCAAAGGGCATTTATAGAGGTCTAAATGCAAGTATGTACATAGGTACATATCACATGTCACATAAATATCACATATATTTATATGTGATAATGGTGAAATGGATCTATGTGCATATATTTATAGTTTTAGTATTAAGAGAACAAATGGACCGTGGGTCTCCACTCAAATACACCCTCAATGCAAGACTATTTTGTTTTATTAAACTGGTATTTCATGATGTTCACCTTCCCAGCATGATTGCTGAAGACAAATATGTGTACAAACAAATGTGGTGAAGAAAGCTGATGGTGCCCAGCTATCAAACGATATAACATCTGGGATCTTCAAGGCTTTAAGGTAAAAAAGCGCCCTTCTAGCTCAGAAGCAACAAAACCCACACTGAAGGAGCACACCAGCCTGTGTGATCATGAGATGTTGAAGGGATCAGGTTTCAGGGATCAAAGAACAAAAAAATCATATCATTGTGAATGAGGGGGAATGTGTAGTGGGGACCCAAAACCCATCTGTAGGCAACTGGACATCCCCTGACAGAAGGGCCTTAGGGAGGAGATGAGTCAGTCAGGGTGCAGTGCACTGCAGTGCACCCTGACTGGCTCATCTCCTCCCTAAGGCCCTTCTGTAGACTTCCCTCTAGTTCTTTAATGCTTCCTTCCCTTCTTCCCCACTATCATGATCCCAATTCTAACTTACAAAGGCGAGACCAGATGGTGTACACTGGTACAAATAGGAACTGGAAACAGAGGAAATCTAGGACAGATGAACCCCTCAGGTCCAGTGGTGAGAGTGGAGATACAGGGAGGGTGGAGAGAAGGTGGGATAGAAAGGGGAAACTGATTACAAAGCTCTCCATATAATCCCATCCCTGGGGGATGAACAACAAAAAGTGGGTGAAGGGAGACATCGGATAATGTAAGGCATAACAAAATAATAATAATTTATAAATCACCAAGGGTTCATGAGGGAGGGGGTGGTGTATAGGAAGGAAACAATGAGGCGCCGATACCAAGGGTTCAAGTAGAAAGCAAATGTTTTGAGAATGATCATGACAACAAATGTACAAATCTGCTTGACACAATGGATGAATGTACGGAGTGTGATAAGAGTTGTAAGAGCCCCCAAGAAAGTGACATTTTTTAAATCAAAAAATAAACAAACAAAACCCAAATGAAATCCTTGTCATCTCGATCTTTTTTTCCATTTGTCATGTTATCTATTGGTTCAATTCTAAGGACTCGAGTTTTCTTTACACTGGGTTGTAATTCATGCTGAAGGCGACAGCATTTGACCTTCATCAGCAAGTCCTTCTGACTTTCCCAAGCATGGTTGCGTCACTGCTCACTGTGTGCAGGTAGTTAATGGGCCTTCCTTCAACCCTGGTGTCAGATTCTTCTTTGTAGGGTCCGACTTCTTACTTACTCAGCATACAGACTGAATCAACATGGTGGAAGATCACACAACTTTCCTGATTTTAAGTCACGTATTCTCCCCTGTTTTATTGGAGCAACCACCTTCCTTAAGGGCAGCTGGTATCAGATTATCCAGTGGTCTTTATGGCCTGGTCACAGGCCGACCTATTCGCTGAAATCCTCAGATGTGGCTGAGGTAGAAAAGTTACATCAATTTTTCAGCAAAGACCAAGAGTTTAACTTTTCCTCCTACCATCCCCCTCCGCCTCTGCCCTCAGTCCCTGGTCCATGACAGTCACAGCAGGGACAGGGGTCTGGGCACCTGTGACTCCCTCCTAAGGTAGTTTGTGGTGAAAAGAAGACTCCTGAGGTTTCTAGAGATCTGTCCTTCATTCTTCCTTCCTTTCTTTGTAAATAGTTTTATTGGCATGTACTTCACATATCCCAACAGTCCCAAGCCCAAGCAATGTATACTCCAGCAGCATTTCAAAGCAAGTCTCGAAGGAACCTCAAGCTCTAGCAGGTTGGATGTCCTAGGGGTAGTGTAGCTCACAAGTTGAGGCAGAGACTAGCAGCCACACGCTTGTCCGATCACCAGAGAGCAAGAGAGAGAGAGAGGCGAGGTTTGCCGAGCCATTTATTTCTTTGCCCTGCAATCAAACTGTGACCTCATTAATCCCACATGTTTCTATTGGCCAGGTTGGCACAGTAAACCTACCTATCACACATAAGAGCAATTTTAAAGATGGTGCAGGGCCGGGTGGTGGACTTCGATAAATCAGGACCTGCCATCTAACAACAACATGCAAAGCCACAGGAAGCTTAAATAAAACAGTAAGTACCCTCCTCTAAATAATTACAGCTGGATGTGAAATTATGAAGGATACGTCTGTTTCTTATTAACACCATCTAGTGGCTGTTTTTCAACGTCAACATTTGGGATTCCTGTTTTACCAAATTTGTCTCAGGGAAACACTCTGTCCCCTAAACCCAACAGATGCTGTAAACATCTCTTCTTTCTGCCTAGCCCCATTGCTGGAGTCCAGCACCTGCCTGTGAAATACCACTCTGTGTCTCCTCCAGTGGGTAGAAGCTGAGCCCCAGGGATATTTGTGTCTAGAGTCTCTGGATGCATGAGGAGACTGGCCAGAGGCTAATTTAACTCATAGACCACTCAGAAAGAACCAGCAAGCACATCATGGGCAGATAGACATAGAGAACAAGGCACACAGTTGCTCAATGACCCAGTGTCTTCGTCCCAGAGCCACATATGGCAAGTCACTTTGCTTCATCACTGACTTTGGTCTTTGATAAGTTCTTTTCTTTCTAACCAATTTTATTGGCATATAATCCACATATCATACAATTTAATAGTTTGATCACGTTAATTAGAGGTGTACAGTCATCACCCCAAATGAATTTTAGAATATTTTCTTATTTCTTGTACTCATTGCCATTAGATCCCCATATCCCCCCAACATCGCCTACCATACCCTAAAGAAACCACAAACCCAGTCCAAATCTCTATAGATCAATCTTTCTTGGATTTCATATACAGGAAATAAAAAACCCCAAAAAATCAATAATAGGCACAAATTAAACCAGAGAAAACTCTCAACTGAAAATATTAAGATCTAGAACAATTTAAAAATAGGTCATTAGGGAGAATAAGTGGTAAGGTGTTGAGTTTTAGCCTGACTGGATCTGTCATAACCCACCTTCCATTGCACTCTATATGATAGCAAGTCTCGCTGTATGCCTGGTTCTGTGGTCATAGGGGATTTGCTGGAGGCTTAATACCATGTGTATTTCCCTTCATCCTTTTTAAAAAAACTGAAATAGCTTTAAAATTAGTCAAAAGGGAAAGCCTTTCTTTGTTGACTATAAGCACTAATTGTCGGCTTTGCATATATTCCTCTAATTAGAATGAGACATTTTCCTTCCTTATTTTGCTTAGAGTTTTAAAAAAAAATCAGGAAAGAGTGGTGAATTTTATTGAATGACTTTTCTGCATCAATTGCTAAGATCATTTGGTATTTACCTTCTATTTTTTGTGTGCTGGATTACAGTGCTTAGTTTTCTAATATTGAACCAATCTTGCAGCCTTGATATGAAGCCCACATGATCAGTTGCTGTGTGTTATTTTTTTGGTTATGATTTTGAAATCTAGTGGCTACAATTTTGTTGAAATATTTTGTGTATGTGTTCATAAAGGTTATTATTTTGTAATTTTCTTTGTTTAGTGCTGTCTTCCCTGTTTAGATGTCTGGGTATATAAATTCTTTTTTATTTTTTTTATTTTTTATTTTGGGGCATCACTGCTCTCCGGTGGTGGGAGTAGGAAGCCCAGCCCCACTGCTGGAATTGAACCTCCATCCCAGTGGGCCACAGTCCCGCGCACAACCACTACGCCACCGGAGCTCAGCCCATAAATTCTTATGTGTACATCTTATCTTTTTTTTAACCCTCATTGCTTCCACTCAGTTTTTAACCCCAAAATTGAAAATGACACATATGTTGGCATTCCTCTATAGCTTAGGACATGGCTAAGGTTCTTGATGACTGAAAAGCAAAACAAATGACATTAGTTATTTCCTTCTTGATAGGTACACTACTTTAAAAGTTTTGTTTAAAAGAGTACATTGGCAATTATATAACCCAGGCACTATGCACTTGGCATTTCCACCTGATTTTGTTTAATGCAGCCTAATTAAAACTTTCAACTTTCATAGTCATGATCTTTCTATCTTAGCATTTATTTGATAATCTAGTGAATTTTATGCACTTTTATCTGAGGGCCAAATGCAAATTCTAAGGCATTGGGAAATAAAGAGTTTTCTCGGAGAGACAGGAAGCAACAGGGGGTAGACTTCCTGTCTTAAGATTACCATTAGGTCATAGGTTCTTGGGTGGGGTGGGGGGGAGACATGACATCAGATAACCAAAGTGATGGAGCAATGAATCACATGACAGCTGAGGAGGAAACTGAACAATTATTCTGAGCCCAGCTAGACGACTCAGTCTGGAGAGTAACTGCATCACCCTTTTGCAGTTTTGAGCTGAGAAAACAGTGATTTGAAGGGCGGGGTGGGGGGGGGCATTTGACTTTAGGTACGCACATGACTGCATGACTGAATAATAAAACACTGCCTTACATAAGTCCAGAGTCCCTGGGTGTTACAAATGAGTAAGTACTGAGCGGCTAACCAAAAGGCTGGAGGTTCAAGTCTACTCCAAGGTGTCCTAGAAGACTGACTTAGAAAGCCGCGTCTCGAAAATTAGACCTCAAAAGTCCTTTGGAACACAGTTCTTTGTTGACACCCATGAACCCACCCATGACTCACAACTGACGGGGCAGCAGCTAGCAAGGTCTAGGCTTATACAGTGTGGTGAACCATTAATTTAGCCTGCTGATTACTACCTTAGTTGAATAAAGAGACAATTTTCTTGGGTTGCGTTCTGAATTGAATTGTGGTACTTCTCAAAAGGTAGGTTGAAATCCTCACCCCTGGGACCCATCTATGCAACTGTGTTTCAAGATAGGGCCTTTGAACACAATATCGATTGAGCTAACATGAGGTCAGACTGAGGGATGACTAATTCATTTTAAGGGGTGTCCTTATAAAAGGGAGAAGAGACACATGGAAATGCAGGAGGAAAGTGGCCAGCTAGCAATGGATTCAAAGACTGATGGGCGACAGCTATCTGGCAAGGACTTCTCAGGATCATCGGCCGTCACCAGGATCAAGGGGGAGAGGCCTGAAACAGATTCGGCCTCACCGCCCACCCAGAGCTGTGAAACAAGAAATAAGCATTTGAATTCAACACTCAGTTTGTGGAAGTTGCTACAGCAAACCTAGGAAGTGAATATAATCCATCCGGTGATCTATATCTATATCCACATCTATCTAATCTATAAAACAAAATAACTTGCTCCCATCAAGTCGATGCCAACTCATAATGGTCCCCTGTGGGTTTCTGAGACTGTAACTGTTTAGGGAAGAGAGCGCCTAGTCTTTCTCCCTGGAGTGGCTGGTGCTTTTGAGCTGTTGACCATGTAGTGTTCAAGGAGTAGCCAGTAGACCAGGGCTCCTCAAACAACAGACTGTGGGCCACATGCAGCACGCCAAGGACATTTATCCCGCCGCCGGGTGTTTTTGCCACCACTGCCTGCCCTGCACAGCAGCTGACTCATCCGGGCCTGTAGTGAATTTGTTCATAGGTTTGTTTTCTTTTTAAATATAGTCTGGCTCTCCAATGTTCTGAAGGACAGTGAACTGGCCCCCTGTTTAAAAAGTTTGAGGACCCCTGCTCTAGACCATGAGGGCTTGGTGAAAGTCAAAGATGATAAGTGAGGTGACCCATCACTTTTTCTGTCCCGTCCGTTCCTTGATCCTCCTGCTGTCAGAGGAAAAGGAAGCTCTTCCACCCCTCTCTTTCCTTCTGCACCTTCACTCATGTAATATCTCCAGCACTTAATTGCCAGCTGGCCACATGCTCCCTTTCCTTCTCTTGATCTGCTCCAGCATCTTTTCCAACTCATTAGACTTCCCTACCCTTGTCTGGGTCTTAGCTAGCTCTTAGGGAATTGTCATTTATTATGAATTAAAGGTTTGCTTGGAATCCATTTTAGGTTGATAAGAGCATTCTCCACATGAAGTGACTGCGGCGCTAGGACTAACACAGAAGTGTGGGACTGATGCTGGGGTGAAGTCCAGTGTGGCATCTCTGCAAGAGGTGATGGTCCATCCTGAGAGTCAGAGGCTGTCAGGGTCATCTATTTGGACATCATTTCCCTCCATTAGAACTCTGAAGTTACCAGCACTCAGGGTTGGGGCGGGGTGGGAGTGGGGGGGTCTCCAACCCTTGGCAGCATGCTCACTGACTGTTGCTGCAGTCTGGGCATTCATTCACTCTGAGTAGCTTCATTTTCTGCTCCATTTCGAAGACACCACTTCACACAGCAGAGCTGCTTTGGGGGGGGATACGAAGGAGAGAATCTTGGTGCTTGGAGACTAGAGGCTGAAGAGGATAGATAATGGGGGGTGGGGGAGGGTGGGGGTGAAATTGGTACATCCCATATCTAGCTAGGTATTTAAAACCCTTTCAACATCTCTCCCCCCACCCCTATCCACCTAGTGTTGCTGTGATGCTGGGAGCTGTGTCACCAGTGTTTCAAGGACCAGCTGGGCCACTGTGATGGACGGGTTTTAGGCAGACCTTTCAGACCAAGACAGGATAGGAAGAAAGGCCTGGTGGTCTACTTCAGCAAATAGGTGAAGGGAGACCTTGATAGATCACAACAGTGTGCTGTTCCGCATGGAGCTGGCTGAGGAGGCCCCTAGGGTGGAAGCCATTCAAAGCACTCTGGGGGGTGAAACCATGTGTGTGTCCATGATAGTGACCAGGATGGGAAGCCAGGTAAGCTTGCTTTCTCTTTTCCATGGCGCTGCCAAGAGTTGGAGTTGATTCAAGGGCAATTAATGACAACCATCACCTCTCCTCTCCGCCTGCCAGGACTTCCTTTCCTGTGCTATCCGTTCAGCAGGACCCCGGGATTCTAGAAGGTCGTTTGTGTCGAAAGCCAGAGCCGCCTGGTAGCAAAGATTAAGCGAGAACACGCTGCCTGTCC
Source organism: Nesogale talazaci (assembly GCA_004026705.1). Lineage (NCBI taxonomy): Eukaryota > Metazoa > Chordata > Mammalia > Afrosoricida > Tenrecidae > Nesogale > Nesogale talazaci. The sequence continues at coordinate 204,469 of PVJH01000661.1, forward strand.
TTGCCTGGCATCTCCGGCCCCTTTCTGTGCCCTGGAGTTTAGTTACCCGCAATTTCACAGGCAACGCTTGTGTTTTGTTATTTGAAGGCTAGCTGGAAATTCATGTCTGATGAGAAAAGAAACAACATGACCGAGATCTGGGCTTGGCCTAGCATCTTACCTTCAGTTCGCTTCCAACTCTCCTGAACCCAAACGCTCTGACAACTCTAAACGCAGAGTGATGGATTTATGTGGTTCCCTGACCGACAGAGATATTCGTAATAATAATAATAACAGAGGAAAAGATAGCAGAGCCTCAGATTGTTTTCCCTTAACTCAGCTGAAAATTAAACCAGACAGGCAATTTCGAAGGTTTGCCATAATAGATAATATGGATACACTGCACTTTAAGGCACATTACATATTACATGGTCATTACTCTGCATGTCTCATCCAATCATCTTATTAGTTTGGGTATTTTTATGTGGCGAGTGGCTCTGAGCGAAGAGTTGAGTGGGAAAAGTCGTGATGGAGAAATGAAACACAGCCCCCAAGGGGGCCTGTTGATCATGTGGCCCCCGCCTCCATGCAGCAGGATGGGGGTGTGGGCAAGAAACTTCGCAGGCAGAAAACGATTAAGATATGAAAAGGAAAAAAGCCAGCATCACCTCTAAACCCACTTGAGCTGCTCTGATAAATCAGACCATTCACGATGCTGCCATGCCACTGTGTCAACTCCTTCCTCTCTCTGAGGCATCCTCGCTGGGGGGCTTCCTGAGTGCTTTTGTGATGGTCTCTGCACCCCGTGCCAGACAACTCCACGAGGTTCACAAGCCGACAGCACTGCCTTTCTTCCCTGGAACGTCTAGGGAGGTTAAACTGCATCCATTTCTATCAGCAGTCTAACACTTAACAACTGATCCACCCTCCGCCAAAAAAACACCCAACAGCCCTCAAATTCACTGCCAAGGGTTCCATTCCCATTCACAGTGATCCTATACAGATTGTGGGAGGCTCTTCAAACCTCTGAGGCAGCAGACAGCCTCATCTTTCTCACACGGGAGTGGCCGGTGAACTTGAACCTGGGGCCTTCCAGTGAGTGGCCCAATGCTGACCCGAGAGTGCCACCAGGGCTCTGTAAATTCATTGCTTGAAACAAAAACCAACCGGCCAAGTGCTCTCTGAGTGTATGGAGAGCGGGGAAACAAGCAAGCCAGCATGTGATGGAATTAAAAGAACACCTAGTTTCACTAGAGTGAAGCCTTCACAGGCCGGGGCTTGTGCAAGGTGGAAACATGCCAAAGGAGGAGAAAGCATACATTTCCCACTAACCTAAGCTGTGGAAAAGTGGTCAGCCTGCACTCTGTCAGAAGCAGAAAAGGAGGCAGGCTCAGGGGAAGAAGGCAGTTCTTAGCACACACTGATTTCACTCAATCTTTGCAAATCTACAGACCTGAGAGAGTGCCATTGTGTATTCTGTCCTATTTTTAGCTAAAAATGAAACTATGTTCATAATACTAAAGATGAACTCAGATCCATGC